>JAKCPB010001050.1:0-107860 GCA_021442155.1 Cymbidium sinense
TTCTTTATTCATCATTGGTAAACTTTGCCAATAGCAAGTCATCTAATACAGGCGGTGTATAAGTATGAGTGGCTTGGGATAGGGTTGCTAGAATTGGCGACATCATCAGGTAATGTTTGATGTCTTCGAAGGCATGCTCACACTTATCATCCCACTTAAACTTGGCATACTTTTTGGCAAGTGTTGAGAATGGCTAACATCTTCCTGATAGTTTGGATATAAAGCATCTTAGATACGCCAACCACCCTTGGAATGATCTGAGTTGAGTTAAACTTTTAGGGGATTTCTAATATCACCTTCATCTTATCTAGATCGATTTCAATTCTTGGGTGTCAGACAACAAACCCAAGGAATTACCCTGAAGTTACTCTGAATGAACACTTCAAGTGGTTCATTTTGAGGTTAAATTATCTTAACTATTCAAAAACTACTCTCAAGTCAAAGAGATGGTATTCCTTTTCTAAACTTTTGACCACAAGATCATCGACATAGCACTCAACTTGATGATGAATGAGTTTGTCAAAGAATCGAGTCATAGCCCGTTGGTATGTAGCACTGGCATTTTTAAGGCTAAAAGGCATGACCATAGCAATAGATTAGTCGGTTCTAAAAGCAATGTTTCTTTCATCTTGAGGGCCATCATTATTTGGTTATATCGGATGAGCCATCCATCAAAGAAGATGAGATGAGGTAATGTCCACCATCACTCGATTGGTAGTGGAAATTCATCTTTTGGACATGCCTTATTTAAATCCCTAAAATTGACATATATATGAATTTGGCCATTCTTTTTCTTAACTGGGTCTACATTGGCTAACCAGGTAGGGTATTTTTCTTCTGAGATGAAGCCAACATCGATAAGTTTCTTGACTTTAGAAATGACCTATTATTCTATGTCTAATCACATGCATCTAGGAGCTTGCTTGATAGGGTTAGCGTAGGCTCTGTTAGTTTATGGACCACTACGTTAGAGCCAATCCATGCATCTCTTCATAACTCCATGCAAAGCGTCCTTAAACTTAATCAATAGCCTAACTAAGTCATTGGTTTCAATTTCATTCAACAAAGAACTGGTGTATGTCGGGTGTGGATTTTCTTCAATTCTTAAGTTGATTTCCTTGAGCTCGTCGATGGTTGACTTGACTTCTTCTTCAAACTCTGGCAGTGCACCTTTGACTTCAAAATCATCTAGATCTTCTAAAGTTTTTAAGCACAACTCCTCATATGATTTAATGTGATTTGAAAATAACCTATTAGATTCCAAATGATTGGTGATGACTAAGCAGTAATTATCATCATCAACTGGACCCACTATATCGAATCCTACTCCTGGTCTTGATTGAGAGCTTTTGGATTTGTTCTTCCATATCTTTCTAAGTAGTCTGACCTGTGTTTTGACCAAGTATGTGGGATTAACCCTTTCTTTGCTAAATTATGAACACAAGACAAGTACCAATTAAAAGGTAATTCTATTAAATCTTTATATGAATCATCCTCAAGTTTTACATTAACTTCTTGACTTGAGGATGATGCTCCTAGAAAGAACCTCTGAGTCTTCACACCTGTGAATGACCTAGGGGATTCCTTAACTAACAAACCCTCAACTTTTTGAGAGGAAAGTGGGATTAGAGCTAAGGTTCCCAACTGATGCCTAACTATTTCACATATAGACTTGGATACACTTATGCTTTGCTTTGGAGCCCAGTCTTCATCTAGCTCAAGTGTCACCTCCAAGGAATCTACTAAGAAGAGTTAGTGTGCTAACCATATAAGACTCATCCTATGAACTAGATTCTAAGTCTATATGGATAGCAGGTGTACTCCTGATAGCTGGGATATATCTTCTATTGGGTGGCCAATAAAGAGGATTTCCACCCATGAGACTGCCTTTGAACTGGCCTCTTCCTCTACTAGTGGAGGACAGGTCATCCTACCCATATGTTTGAATTGAGTAATGAACTGTGGGTGGAATCTAATGTTAGGCTCCACTTCTTCCTCCAAGTCTATTTTGCTCCCTTTTATTTTCTTTTTCATTTTCTCTTTTCTTTTCTATTTTTCTCTTTCTTTTTCTTTTTCCTTTTTCTTTTATTTTTAAACTTTGGCCAAGTTCTCCAGAATAGACTTATTGATTTTGAAGGAAGTAGTAAGTCGCATCCTCATATATGTGACCTCATGAGAACTAAATGGCTTGGGATCTCCTTTGACATAGTAGATGATCCCACCTCTCACAAACATCATATATTGAAGTAGAGAGGATGGAACTATGTTGTTCTCATGTATCCATGGTCTCCCAAGCAAAGCATTGAAAGATGTATTAGAGTCTATAATGTGAAACTTGGCTTCGGTCTTCTAATCATTTATCTCTAAGGGAAACATGGAGCCTAAGGCCTGTTGACCTTACCTATGGCGTGCGGATTCAATCTTCCCATCTTAGACTTAGGAGTCTTCTAGACACTAAGACTTCCCTAGATATATGACACTTCTAACAATTAGGTAAACAATTAACCTAAGCCTAAAGACTTAGAAGGGTTAACCATAGGATTAGGTTATGCCTTAGGGATTAGAATAATCCACCTACCCTACAACCCAAATCCAATCCATGTTCACCTTCTCAAACCAAACCTCAAGTTCAATTCAAACATTAAATTCAAATCCAAATCCAAATCCAAATTCCAAAACCAACTGATTGAAGCCCATGATCAAATCCAAACTTGAAACCCTTCTTAAGCCATATGACCTATCCCATGGACTTAGCCAAATCTTAATCCAGAATCAATTGATTATCTCATAATAAATCTATATCTCCAATCATCTTTCTAAATATAAACCAAATCTACATTCAAATGGTCAAAACTAAATCAAACTAAATCAAATCTATTCAAATTAAATTAAATCAAAACCTTTCCTAAGCCATATGACCTATCCTCGACTTAGCCAAATCTTAATCCAAATCAAGTCAAACAATTGATTTTCTCAACTTAGTCATATTTTCAATTATCTTCACAAATTTAAATGAAATATACATTTAAATCATCAAAACTAAAACAAACCAAATCAAAATCCAAACTAAGCACATGAACCAACTCCATGGACTTAGCCAAATTCTTTCATTCCAAAACCCAAATTTAATTGATTTTCTCATGAATCAATCAAACCTTCAATCATATTCACAAATATAAATGAAATCTACAATCATCAAGCCAAACCAAAATCAAGTCAAACCTAACTTAACCCTTTTGACAAATGTTCAAATGAACCAAAACCCATTTGAACCCCAATTGTAATTGAATTTATATATTAATCCCAAATCCATATATAAACTCAACTAAATCAAACTCAAAAAATCAAGCCAACTTAATCCAATTGGTCCACTTGACCCAAAGTGGCCAATTTGACCTATTTGTGCCAAGTTCTAATCCTACCCAAATTGGATTGAACTAAGCCCATCAAAACCTCCCATCATGATTGTTGATCACCTATGTTGATCAATTGTCACAAATTGGTGAAGCCAAGTCAACTTGGTCATTTGACCAAGTCAACCCCTTAACCCATATGAATCCAAACTAGCCAAATTGCCTATGCCAAATCCCATGAAACCAATGATTCATACCAAATCAAAATAAATATTTGAATATGACTTGACCTTCAATTGAGTCAAACCAAACCCAATTGGCCCTCTTGACCCAAGTTGACCCAAATTGACCTAAAAGGCTAAATTGGGTCAAATCAAAATATAAACCAAATTAATTACAACCAATCAAGTTCATTCCAAATTTTACTATTGAACTTGACCAAAGCTATGATTGGACCCAATTGAACCCAATTACTTAGCCCAAATTGACCTAAAGGTTCAAGTTGGCTAAGTCAAAACCAAATCAAATTAATTGAAACCAAAGCCAATATCTTCAATTGGTCAACTAAACCCAAACCAATCCAATTTGGCCAATTTGGTCAAATTGGTCAACTTATCTTATTTGACCCAAATGAATTCAAATGAGCAAAATCAAATCTAAGCCAAAACTAAACAAACCAATTGAACCAAAATAGCAAAATGATCATATGAACTTGACCCAACCATTATTTTGATCCAATTTGACCAATTGGTCAACTTGACCCAACCTAACCCAATTTGACCTAAATGAGTCAAATTGAGCAAAACCTAACCAAATCAACTCCAATTGACTTGAAATTTGGGCTAACCCACTTTTGGCTCATTTCAAATCTTCCCAAATCAAATTCAATGCCAAATGATCATTCTACCCTTAGGTCAAGAGAATCACATGAGATAAATCAACCATGTAAGTGGTCATTACCATTCGTTGGCCACTTGGTACTCTCCAATGGTCCCACTAGGCAGACCTACTTGCAGTTGACCCAAGGGATGGTTGGGTCGGCCATGACCCATGGGTCATGAAATACACCCCCTCGATTCCACTAAACACACACAAAAATCATTTCTTAGAGCCCTTTGCTGAACCCACTAGAGCCATTTCATAAGCTCCAAAGCTCATTCCTTAATAAAAAATGCCATTTCTATCTATCCCAAAATAGGACTCTTCCATTTTCGACCTAACTTCCCCATTTCTCCATCAAACTCAAATTAACTTTACCTTCCTAGACCTCATCGAGCAGCATGAATCATCTCCCAAGCTTTTTTGGGCGAGGTGGGACTTGATCAAGGCTGCAAATCATTCATTGGCCTTCAAGTGAGCGTCATTGAACCAATTGCTGCTCAACGGGGTTTTACCTCCTCTAGATGAAGCTTCCTCAATCGTTTGAGCCACCGGTCTTGAGCTCCAATGATGTATGCTTCCATAATCGATCCTTAGACAAAAATGGGTTGGAGCTTTTTGAAGAAAACTTGCATCTCGTGTGATCTTGACTGTTTGATCCCCTCTGATCGATGTCATGAAGGTGTGGAATCCTTTTGGAGTTGATCTGAGCTCGGGTAAACTCAAATCAAGTGAGCAATGGTGGACATACTCCATTCTACCTCACTTGAGTGATGTTAGATCATGCACCATCCATTCCACATGATCAGAATGGACGATCGTGATTAGATATGTTAGATCGATCTAATTTATTCTATTAATTTGTAGATTAATCATAGTGTCGATCTTAGATCGGTGGCGGATGAAACGTACCACCACCACCACATAGGCGTTGAGTCAGATAAATTTTAAGTATCAAATCCCGTGGTGCCACATGGAAAGTGCGTTGCGTCAGTGCACCATATGGCATCACGAGGAATAGGCTTTAATTAGGCTTAATTAATCATTCTTAATGACTGAAACTTCTAAAAATTACTAAAAAAATCATAGAAAAATAAGAAAATGCAAATAAATACTCATTTTAAAGGTATTTCAAAGGAGAATTAATTATAAATGATCTTAACTAATTTTGAACAATAATTAAGGTTTAATTACAAAGTTAATTTGCTTAATTACTTTTTAATTACTTGAGCAATTAATCTCAAATTTTATGGGTTAATTTAATGGGATGACCTCTGCCTCCCATGAATTTCTTGGGATTTATTGCTCACTTAATTAGGAAAATTGACTAATTAAATCTTAACTACTTTTTTTATTAATGATTAATTACTCAAATGAATAGTAATAAATTAGTTAATTAAGTTTATTAATCATTGTTCAACAATAAGTGAACTAAGGAATATGGTTGGGACCCCTTTCCCTAAGTTCATTTCACCCTTTTTAAAATGAAAATAATTAAGATTTAACTAATTAATTAAATCACTTAATCAAATTGAAATTATAATCACATCAGACCTTAATTAATTAAATCATGGGGTAGATCTTTAGGTGTTTAATAACCTAAATGAGTTTAATAAAATTATGATTAGTCCATATATGTGGGAAAACCATAAGAGTAATTAATTAAGTCACTTAATCTAATTAACTATTAATCATGATCTAATTGCATTAGGCCCCTTTTTTATTCCTATCATTGCAAGTTTATTTTCCATGCATATCATGTTGGCTCATAATTATTTAGTTAATCACTTTAAGGTGACATTGGTAAGGATAATTAATTCATCTAATTAAGGGTTCAACTTAATTAACCCATAAAATTAACTTAATTACATTTCCTTAAATAAAATCAAATCACTAATGTGGGAATGTGTTTAAAACAACAAGTCATGATTTCTCTTCTCCTCTTTAAATCAAATCAAATCCAAAACTTAATTAATAAAGATGCTTTGGTTTTCTTTAAATAATCTTATTTGATTTGATTTGTCCTTAAGAACTAGTTTTGTTGAATGAATCACATGCTTATATTTGATTGTCCTCTTTCCAATCATGTTAAATTTGGTATGTCATTTGAATTCATGCATACATCTTTTCAAAATCAATTAAAATAAAATAGATTTCCTTTATGTAAGCTTGCATGTGTTGATTTAATTTAACATATGCTTAGCTATTATAACTATTAAATCAAATGTATTTTTCAAAAGCTTATAAATTAATAATAATATGTGTTATGATGCTAGTTATAAATACATAAGAAATGCATGTGCTTATAGCTTAAGTGTATGAATGTTGAGTTCTCTTTCCTCTATTCATGTGGATTTATATAAGATTGAATGGTAATGGGTATATAGTGGACATCGGAACACAAGGCTTTAGATAGCCCCAAGGAGGTCATTTGATTTCTCACTTCCACGGTTTGTTACTTGGTTGATGAAATCAAAGAAGAAATGTTGAATCAAATTTGTTCTCTATTAAAAAAAAACCCAAAACCTAAACCTACTAAAACCAAACCTTAAACCTAAAACTTAAACCTAAACCACTACCAACCCTAAACCACAAATCCTTAAACCCTACCACAACCCACTAAACCCTACTCTAAACCACCCTACAACCCTGACACCCTACCCTAAACCCCAAACCCCACCTAAAACCTAAATCATAAACCACAAACCTAAACCTAAACCTGTCAAAATAAAACCTAAAATAAATAAATAAACTAAAAAAAGATAAATAAAATAAAATAAACTAACCTAAACCTAAACCTAAACCTAACAAAGATAATAATAATAAATAAAATAAAATATAAATAAAAACCTACTAGGCTAAAGAAACCTAAATCAAATAAAATAAAAGCTAAAATAAAATAAACTAAAATGAAACTGACCTGTGGGTTTGTTTGGTTTTAAAAATAAAAATAATATAAAAAAAACCCTAGGCCACAAGTGACCTAAACTCAAACCCTCCTGACCTGAACCCAGGCCTAAACTGGGCCCTGAGCCCAAGAACTGAACTAAACACAGGCCCAGGCACTGAACTGACCAGGCCCTACTGGGCTGACCTGGGCCCTGACCCACCCTGGGCGGCCAGGCTGGGCCCTGGGCCACCAAGCACAGTCTTAAGGCCCTGAGCCTTAAGGCCACTGAGCCTGGGCTGAAGGCCCTGGGCTGAGATCTGGGCCCTAAACCTAAAGGCCAAAAGCCTAAGACCACTGGGCCTAGGCCCTAAACTAAATTAAAACTAAACCTGAATACATGGTAAAAACTGACTAATAAAAATTAAGATAAAACTAAACCTAAACCTAATAAAATAAAATCTATAAAAATAAATTAAAATGAAAAATAAAACCTAAACTAAACTAAAAAATAAAATAAACCTAAGATAAAAATAAATAAAAAAATAAAACTAAACCTAAAATAAAAGATAAAAATAACCTAAAATAAACCAAAAAATAAAATAAATAAAATCTAAAACCTAAAAAAAATAAACTAAAATAAATCATAAAATAAATAAAAAAATAAAAAAACTAACTAAGAAAGAAATAGATATATATATATATATAATAATAATAATAATAATAATAATAATAATAATAATAATAATAATAATAATAAACCTAAACCTAAACTAAAATAAACTAAGCTCAAATAAATAAAACATAAATCAAAACCTAAAAATAAACTAAATCTAAAATAAAATAAATAAACCTAAACCTAAACTAAATTAAATAAAATAACTAAAATAAAGCCTTAAACTAAAAATAAAACTAAAACCTAAAAAAGATAAAACCTAAAATAAGAAAATAAAATAAAACCTAAACACAAGCTAAAACCTAATCTAAAAGATAAAAATAAATAAACTAAACTAAAAATAAACATAGCTAACCTAAACCCAAAAATAAACTAATAAAAAAACTCTAGGCCCTAAACTAAACCCAGGACCATGAGCCTAAAAAAACCCTAACCACAACTCACAAACTTTACCAAATCTAAACCATGAGCCTAAACCCTAAACTGACCTAAAAACTGATCCCTAACTGAACCCAAAAAAAATAAACCACAAAAGAAAAATAAACCTAAACTAAATAAACCAAAAATTTAAATAAATAAATAAACTAAAAATAATAAAATAATAATAAAAACTAAACTAAACTCAAAACAAGATAAAATAAAATAAAAACTAAAATAAATAAAATAAAATCTAAACTAAATTAAAATCATAAATAAAATAAAACCTAAAATAAATAAAAATAAACCTAAAATAAAATAAAATAAACTAAATAAAACCTAAACCTAAATAATAAACCTTAAAATAAAAATAAAAAAATATAAAACCCTACTAAAAAAAAATACCTAAAATAAAATAAACCAAACCTAAACCCACTAAAATAAACTAAACTAAAAAAAATAAAACTAAACTTAAACCTAAAATAAACTAAACTAAACCTAAACTAAACTAAATAAAATAAACTAAACTAAAAATAAACCTAAACCTAAATTAAAATAAAACCTAAAAAATAAACCTAAATAAAACTAAAAAAAAAAATAAATAAAACCTAAACCTAAACCTAAAAATAAAAATAAAACCTAAAACTAAAATAAAATAAAATAAAACTAAACTAAAAATAAACTATACTAAACCTAAAAAAAACTAAAATAAAACTAGCTAAAATAAATAAACCTAAAACAAATAAACTATAAATAAAATAAATGAACCTAAATCAAAATAAAAAAAAAATAAAATAAACTAGATAAACCTAATCCTACTAGTTTACTTTAAAACTAAAAAGTAAAAGAAATCTTAACCCTAAACCTAAAACTAATCCTAAACCCTAAAATCTAAACCTAAAAACCTAAACCCAGCTATACCTATGCCACACTAAAACCTAAACTTTAAACCACCTAAACCTCCTCCATTTTTTGGTGCTCACAGCAAATTTTGTTTCCCACATGGAGGCCATCTTTTGTGGCTTTTCCATGGACTTTTGGGTGATTCCTTTTTGGATAGTGATTCCTTCTCGATGGTTTTGCTCGACTTTTGCTTCTCTATCATGCCACTTGTTGATCATGATTTACTTCCCATGGGAAATCGAGATTTTGGCTTCTCCGTTAAGATTTTTTTACTCTTTAGGGGTCTATATTAAATCCATCAGTTCAAAGTCTTTCAAGGATGTTCTTATTGGTAAGGCTAATTATGGTGAGTCTCTCGAGCTTATCTCTACCTCCTTTTAGAGGTGTACCATGATAATGTGTTCGATTCTATTATGGAAAGGCTTGTGAAACCCTTTGAATTCATGTTGGTGGGTAAATTGCTTTGCATCATCCTACTTTGGAGAATATTGATCATTTTTCCATAGCTTAAAACTCTATTTTTTTACGTTGGATTGATCGATTCTCATTATGTCTTGATTCACTTTCAAATGACTTAGATTATTCTCGATTTTCATGATGCTCATATTTTATTTCAATTGTGGATGCAATTGTTGAAATAGATGCCTCATTTTAATATTAAGGAGAAATCTCCTATCATTTTGGTTTGGATCTCTCTTCCCAATTTGCGTGTCCATTTCATTAATCATGAGTTTTTTTTTTTTTTTTTTGTTGTGTGCATTTGTTTTATCCTCTTCAAGTTGATCAGGCAACTGCTTCTAATACCCGACCACTTATTGCTCAGATTCTAATCAAGTTGGATATAACTAAAAAATTTCCAAAGGAAACTTTGCTAGGATCAAAAAAATATGGATATTTGCAAAATTTTGAGAATTTTCTATTTTTTGTTCCCATTACAAAATTCATGGTCATGGAGTTTCATTGCTTTTGGTTCATCCTCACCTTAGAAACCCAAACCCTTAAAAAATGGATCCCAATCTTAAGGTGCCCTCGGTTAAACTATAAAGAATTCCAATAGAAAACTCCTTACCCGAAGTTGAGGGTCATTGCTTTGATCCTCCCAGCTCCTTTGGACAATGTTTGTTCTTAAGCGATCGACTTTTGGATGTTAGTCATGTTAATAAGGATGCATTACCTTG
Organism: Cymbidium sinense; assembly: GCA_021442155.1. NCBI lineage: Eukaryota > Viridiplantae > Streptophyta > Magnoliopsida > Asparagales > Orchidaceae > Cymbidium > Cymbidium sinense. The sequence continues at coordinate 10,294 of JAKCPB010001050.1, forward strand.
CAATGGGCCTATACATTTGAATCCCATTGATTTTGGTAATAATATGGACAATAATATGTTTTTGAAACTTATGAATGATGATTCTATCTCAAATGATTCCATTTTTGCTTCTTTGCCACTTTTAATTGAAGAAAATGTGATCCTTGATGAGGGTTTAAAAGGTGAGCAAACTAATGATAAAGTTTCTAATCAAGATTTGGGCACTTATGCTTTAAATGGTTCTAATCCTTCTACTACTTCTTCATCTAATGTTGAACTCATTTCTAATCCGATACTTCAACATAATAATGATTTGGAAGAAGGTGAAGTGGCCTACAATGTTGTTTTAAATGTGCAACCTTATTCCAAACATATCCTGAACAATCTCTATTGGATGGTGATGTTGTGGATATGACTAATACATTTCAAATGGCTTTTAGAAAGAAAAATAAAACTCTAAAACTAAATTTCTAACTTTAGAGTTACTAGATTACGCCCAAAAATAAATGGTTTCTTTCTTAATTTGGAATGTGAGAGGATTGGCACCCTCTGTTAGAAATTGAATTAGAAATTTAGTTCATTCTCATAACATATCTTTTGTGGCTATATTGGAACCCTTTATTCTTCCTTCTAAAATTTCTTTTGTTGCTAGAATGATTGGTTTTGGTAATTTTTTTTGCTAACTCGAGCAATAAAATTTGGATTTTTTTGGAATAGTCCCTATGTTCTATAGGTTTTAGATGATTTATCCCAAGTTGTGAATGTTAAGATTACTTATGATAATTGGTGTTATTTTGGTTCATATGCTTCTTGTAATAGAAATGGTAGATGACTTCTTTGGGAGGATCTTATTAGTTTTCTTCTTACTTAATGCTCCTTGGTTTGTGGATGGGGATTTTAATACTATATCTTCTTCCTCTAAATGGGTTGGTGGTAATGCTTCAAACTTATTTTTGATGGTACATTTAAATAACATGATCTTTGATTATCATCTTACTAATATTGGCTTTAGTGGGTCTCAATTCACTTGGAATAATTATAGACTCTGGAAAAGGCTTGAACGGGTTCTATTTAATCATTTATGGATTAATCTTCTCCCAAGTACTTCTATGGAGCACTTAAGTAGAACCTTTTTGGACCATTCTCCCTTGCTTATCACTATGAATTTTATTGCTAGCAAATCCTTATCCTCTATTCCTTTCTGCTTCCAAAATATGTGGCTCATGGATGATAGATTTTTGGATGTTGTTGCTAGTAATGCTTGGGTGAACCTCTCCATCTAATGATTCTATTTTTTGGGATGAGGAGATTGTGGTTCAAATTAAAAAAAATTAAGAAATGCCTTAATTGGTGGAATAAACATTATTTCAAGAACATTTTTGTCAATATCAAAGAAATGGAGAATGAGGTTATAGTTTTGGAAGACACTATTGTTAATGATCCTTCTAAAATTCATCTATTGGCTCAAGCTAAAAATAGGTTAACATGTTTTCAAGACATGGAGGAGAGCTATTGCCGACAAAAAGCTTCTATGAAACTGATCTCTGATGGTGATTGTAATACTAAATATTTTCATGCCATGGTTAAAAAGAAAAAGGCTTTAAATCACATTCACAAAATTAAAATTAATGATGGAGTTTGGTGTTCGAATAAAAAAGCTTCTTGATTGTTTCTTTTTATAAAGAGCTTACGAATAAAATGTTGCTTATGATGATATTTCTTTGCTGATGTTATTCTAATCTTATTTTGATGATGATAACAATATGCTTTCTCTTACCTTCGAGTTTGAAATTACTAACACTTTGCATAATATGAATAAAGACTCCATGGTATGGTTATACTACCCTTTTTCCAAAATGTTGGATTATCATCAAAGAGGATTTGGTTAAAGGTGTTCTTGATTTCTTTAAGGGTAGCACCCTTCCCAAATATTTTTCTAGCACCTCCATTATATTAATTCCTAAAAAAGACAATCCTGAAGTTTGGAGTGATTTTAGGCCGATTAGCCTTTGCTCTTTTTTTTAAATAAACTTATTTCTAAGATTTTGGCTAAAAGGTTGAGTATTTTGCTTCCTAAAATTATCTCCCCAAATCAAATCAATTTTGTTAAAGGGAGATCCATTTTTGATAATGTTCTTTTAGCCCTAGAGATGATCCATGATTTAAATGCCAAAGTTTACGGTGGAAACCTACTTTTCAAGCTTGACATTTAATATTGGTTGGGTTTTCCTATATGAAATTTTGGCTTTATTTGGATTCTCTAATCAATTTATTACTTTAATTAAGAATGGGATTAAGAATTCTTCACTTTCTTTACTTCTCAATGGTGAAGTGCATGGTTTCTTCTCTTTTCTCATGGGAAGGGGGATCCTCTCTCTGCCCTTTTCATTATTGCTATGGAATATCTTTCTAGATGTATTGAGCAGATGTTTAGTAGAATGCCTAACATGTACTACAGAACCATTGGTGGGTTTCCCATTTCTCACCTTAGTTTTGCTAATGATTTCATTATATTTTGCAATGCCTCTAATCTTTATATTAAAAAAATTGTGTAAGTTCTCAACTCTTTTTTTGTAGGAGAGTGGCTTAAATATTAATCTTGATAAAGTTGTTTTATTACTAGCTTATCTATTTCCTTATCTAAGATCAATGTTATCAATAATATTACAAGTTTTTCACATCAAATTCTCCCTATCAAGTATCTAGGGACTCCCTTATATATAGGAACGAAAAGATCTTCTTTATTTGATGAAGTTATTCAGAAAATAAATAGGAAAACCTCATCTTGAGAGTTTCATTTATATTCCTTTGGTGCTAGACTTATCCTAATCAAAAGTACCCTTTGCTCTCTGCCTCTATATCTCTTGTCTACTATTGTTCCTACCAATTATATTATTAAAAGGATCAATAGACTTTTTAATAAATTTTTTGGGGATCTAATGCTTCTACCAAAAGATTACATTGGGCAAGTTGGTACAACTATTGTGGTCCTAATAATGAAGGTGGCTTGGGTTGCAAAACATTATAGGATTCTATTAACTATTTTTCTTATAAAATGTGGTGGAAGTTTAGAAATAAACATAGTTAATGGTCAAAATTTATGCATGTTAAATATTGTTAGGGAAAACATCCCCTCATTTGTGCCTTCAAATCTGGGGATTTCGTGGTGTGGAGTTGACTTTGTAGTATCAAATGGAATGCTAATAACTTAATTTCTTGGGGTGTCAATTATGGTTCCTCTTTTTTTGGCAAGACAATTGGTTGGGGTAGGGCTCTATTGATTCCCTGCTCAATACTCATTCCACTATGATGCTTAAGAATAGTTAGTTAATTACTCATAATAAGTGGGATGTGGCTCAATTGAATACCTTTGTCCTTAATGTGATCATTAACAAAATCCTTAAAATTTGTTCTTTCACTAATAAACCCGACCAAATTCTCTTAAAAATTCTTCTTACGGAGATTTTTTGTTTTTTAAGGATGTTTGCCATTTCATCATATTCAAATATCAATACTCCTTGGTTTTTACTAAAATTTGGAATATTAGTGTCCCTACTTTTTTCTCAATTTTAACTTGGCACATTCTCAAATATTATATCCTTATGGATGCTACTCTTCTGATAAAAGGTTTCCATCTCCCCTCTAAATTATATTGTTGCTATCACATTGAACATGTGGGTCATGTTTTTGTAAATGACCCTATTGCTGCTAAAATGTGGAATTGGTATGATAATATTTTTAATACCTTCCATTTTAATGGCCCATTTTCTATTATGCAACTTCTTGAAGCATGTTTCTCTCATACTTCTAAGGGTCATGTTAAAATTGTTTTAGATACTACTATTCTTTGGTATATTTGGATGAATAGAAATGATGCTAAGAATCATAATATTCCTATGAATTATCATCTTATTATTCCTAGATTCAAATATAAAATTTGTCTCTTTTTGAAGCTAATCTTCTTACATACTCTAGTTTTAAAGGGTGCAAGCCTGTGGCTTTGAATTTTGGGATTAACCTTCCCCCTATAATGTTTCTCCTCCCCAAAAAAATTATATAATAGATCAAACCTAATTATTATTACATTAAGGTTAACTAATGGCTCAGTTTCTAATGGTTATTATGGCTGTGGTGGGATTTTGGGAGATCATAATGGCAAGGTTATCTCTGCTATTGCTGCCACTTTAGAGCTTTGTTCTGTGTTATTTGCTGAGCTTAAAGGATTTCATCATGGTATTTCTATTTGTTTACAACAAGGTTTTCATAAGATATGGTTTGAAGTTGATGCTCTCCTTCTTTTATATTTACTCAAATCTGATGCTCATGGTAATGCTGAAGTGTATTATTTACTTAATCATACTAGGAGGCTTCTTACTAACCTAGATATTCAAATTTCTCATATTTATAGTTAAGAAAACTCTTGTGCTGACTTTCTTGCCAATTTGGGGGCCAAGTCTTCTTATTTGTAAATCTTTTCTAATGATGACATACCCTTCTTTTTAAGGGGTCTTATGAATCTAGACAAAATTGGTTTGCCTTATGTTAGAAGCTTTTAGCCTTTTTTCCTTTTGTGGGGTTTTGGTTTTCCCCTTGTTATTGGTTTTGAATAATATGTTTTCTCTTATCTTGTTTGGTCTTGATTTTTTTATTCACCTAAACCTACTTTTTTATTTTCTAGTTTGGTTTCTTCCCATTCTTTGGATGGGTTGGGGTTGTCTTTCCATTTATTAGATTTTTGTGGTAATTTTATTTTTTGGTTTGTTTCTCTCCCAACTTGGTAGAGGTGTTGGGTTTGCTCATCTTTAGTTGGTGTGGTTCTCTTTATTGGTTGGATCTCTCTACAACATTCTTTATTTGCTCTAGATTTTATGGTTGGTTGTTTCTTTGGTGTTGCATGGTTATGGGTTTTCCTTTATGGGTGTTGCTCATGCTATTTTATGACCTTCTGTAGTGGTTGGTTGTTTTGCACCTTGTTGTTTCTTGATTAGTATGGTTTTCAGTTGTTTTTTGGTTGTCCTTTCTTTCATGAGTCTCATCCTTCCCATTAGTTCCTATCCTTGTGGATTCTACTTGTGCTGTTTGGGGTGTGGTTCTCTTGGTTGGGGCTTGCTCATCGGAAGGTGGTTGTTGACAACTATTTTTTTATGGTTTTTGCTCCTGCTGCTAAGAGGAGTTGTGTGACCTTGAGGGCTCTATATTTTTTGGTTGTAGCTTGGAGAACTATTTTCTATGGCTATTTATCCTTTCTATAGTGCTATTATAGATGAGTATTAGATTGGATACTTCTAGATTATTATATCTTCGAAATATTGGGTGTTCCTCCTGTAATACTGAGGTTGTGTTTTAATTTGTGTTCTGAACTAGAAGGCTACTAATTACTGGTTGGATGTTTTTTGGACTTGGTTGATGATGAATCTGTTGGGGTTCTTGTTTGTAGCTATCTCTGGTTGTTGGATTATTTGTGATCCTAAAGGGCTTTTACTTTTTTCTATTTTTGGCTATTGTATCAGCTCTTTAAACTGGATTCTTTTATCCTTGGATTGGGATTGGTGGCTGCTGTCTATGGATTTCCCTTAGGATTTTTTCAATATTTATGACTGGACGTCTTTCATCCTTAGGGTTCTAAGTCTAATGATTTGAATCCTCGCAATCTTGATGGCTCATGCGGTGGGTACTGCTTTATTTAGATTGGGCTCTATTTGGTGGTTTGGTCAGAGTTTTAATTTTCTTGATCTTTTGAATCTATGTTTGGAACCGATTGTTTACTTTCCCTTTCTTCTCTTGGTTTCTACCTCTTGGGTTTTTTTGGACTATGGTTGAACCTCTCCCCTTTGCCTATTTTGATGGTTGCCTTGCTTCTAACATTCTTGATGTTAGTCTCACTATTACTACGGATATTATTGTTTTACGGTTCTTTGCATGTTCTTTTAATGAAAGACCTTATCAACTATGATCCTCCTTTTGCCTTTGTTTGGTCTCGATTAGTCCTTTTCCCATATTGTGAGGTTTTTTCTCCTATTTGTATTAGCATTTCTTGGTGGTGGCTTTGGTGGTGCTCTCTAGTCTAATACTTTTCGTGATGGGTTACCTCCTTATTTAGTCTTGAGTTTTATCATTGTTGGGTTTTTTGGGGTTATATTTGTTGTTTGAAGGTTCATGCAAGTTTTATAACCCTTCACTTGATCTGGATGCTTATATGGTGATGCTCACATAGATGATTATAATTGAGCCTTTTCTTTATCTTTTACTTCTATCTTATATTTTATGCTTAATTATTTCATTATCTATACTCATCCCTTTTTAAGCATTCTGGATCTCGATATATTGGGAGACTTTTTTGGATTGTGTTTCAAAGGAGCGAGGAAGTTCTTTGCTAATTTCAAGGATTATTTTTGTGGATCTCTATTTCTTTTTTTTTTAGCTTACTTTCATTATCTATTGTATTAGCTAGGGGCTTATCTCCATGGACTTTGTAGCTCTTTGAGCATTAGCTTAGAGATTTGTGTATCTAGACTTGCCTTTTTGTTAATAAATTTCCCTAATTTTCCAAAAAAAACTATAAACAAAACAAACAAACCAACCTAAAACTAATAACCCTAAACCCTACTCAACACTAACTGCCTACCAAACCCTACCAAAATCCCTGACCCTAAAACTAACCCAAACCTAAACCTGAGCCTAGCCACCCACCCTAATCAAACCCTACTAACCTCTAGAAACCCTGACCATACCAGCCAAACCCTAAACCTGAGCCTAGGCCCTAAACCCTGAGCCACAACCTAAACCCAAACCACAGGCCTAAATACCCTGACTGGGCCAAACCCACAAATACACTGAGCCCCACTAACTAAAACTGGAGCCACAAGACCCTGGCCAGACTGAGCCCTAGAGCCACAAGACCCTAAACCCTAGCCCCAGGCCCAGCCCCCCCCTGACCCTAAAAAGAGCTGAGAGCTGAGCCAAGATAATAAAACTAAAATAAAATAAATAAATAAAGCCTGAAAATAAGATAAAGGGAGAATAAAAGAAACTAAAACCTGACCACTAAATAAAGATAAAAATAACTAATAAAGATAAATAAAAAAATAAAAGACCAAACTATAAAATAAAATAAACTTGAGAATAAAAACCTAAATAAAATAAAACTAAACGTGAAATAGAAATTTAAAAAAACCTAAAATAAACCTAAATAAAACCTAATCTTAAAAATAAAGCTAAACTAAAAAAAAACATAAACCCTAAAGGTTAAAAAAAACTTAAACCAAAATTAAAAATAAAATATACAAAATAAAATAAACCTAAACCTACACTAAACAAAACTAAACTAAAATAAATAAAACCTAAACCTAAACTTAAGTGTAAACTAAATAAAATGAACTAAACTTAAAATAAACCTAAACCTAAACAAAAATAAATAAAACCTAAAATTTAAAAACAAAAACCTAAACCTAAAAAAAAATAATTTTAACATAAACCTAAAAATAAAAAATAAAACCTAAACCTAAAAAATAAAATAAAAATAAAAATAAACTAAAAAGTAAACTTAAACCTAAACCTAAACCTAAACCTGAACCTAAGAAAATAAACTAAAATAAACAAATCTAAGATAAATAAACTAAATAAAAATAAAAATAAACCTAAATCAAAATAACAAATAAAATAAACTGAAATAAATAAAGAAATAAACAAAATAAACCTAAACTTATGAGTTTACTTAATTAAAAAAAAATCGTAACACTAAACCCTAAACCTTAAAAATAACCCTAAACCCTAATCTCTAAACCCTAAACCTACTACCATAAACCCTAACCTCTAAAACCTAAACCAACATTAAACCACTACCCTGACCTTAAACCTTAGGGGCCAGGCCCTAGGCCTAAACTTAAACCCTAGGCCCTAGGCTCTTAAACCCTGAGCCTAACAGGCACTGAGCCACTGGCCCTAAAGATCCAGACCACAAAGCTGAGGCTGAGCCAGGCCCTGAGCCCTGGGTTGACACGTGCTTTGAATGACCCCAAATGATAAACCTAGGCCCTGAGTCCTGGGCCTGACCCTAAATCTGAGGCCACCCACACTGACACCAGGCCCTGAGCACTCGTGAACTAACTCTGACTGAAATTAAATTCCAATCTTTAACCCTAAACTTGGCAATGAGCGCCCAAACTCAAAGCCTAAACACTAAAGCCACACAGACTTACCCCTTATCCTAACCCTAAACCCTAAACCCTAAAACCTAAATCTTAAAATCCTAAACCCTAAACCCTAAACCCTAAAAATCTAAAAACTTAAACCTAAACAAAACAAAACTGATAAATAATATAAATAAAAAACCTAAACCAAAATAAAATAAAAATAAAAATCTATACTAAAACCTAAACTTAAACCTAAAAATAAAAGAAAATAATATAATAAAAATAAAATAAAATAAATTAAATAAAAACTTAAACTAAACTAAAAAAATAAAATAAACTTAAAAATAAAATAAAATAAAATAAAAACTAAATAAATAAAACTTAAACCTAACTTTAAAATGAAATAAAAATAAACCTAAACCTAAACCTAAAAAAAAAATTAAACATTAAAAATAATTTAAAAATAAAACTAAACTAAAAAATAAACTTAAAACTAAAAAAATAAATTAAAATAAAAGATGTAAACTAAAATAAATAAACTAAATGAAATAAAAATAAAAAATAAATTTAAATGAATAAATAAATAAAACTAAATAAACCTAAACATACTAGTTTACTTAATTTTAAAAGAAAACCCTAACCCTAATCCATGAACCCTAAAACAAACTCTAAACCCTAAATCATAAAACCTTAAGCCCTAAGCCCTAAACCCAAAACACTAAACTATATAGCCCTAAACCCTAAACCCTAAACCCTAAACCACCACTAAACCTGAGCACTAAAACCTGACTTAAAGCTTTAAAAACCAGGCAAACCTTAAATTATAAACCACCCTAAACCACAGGCACAACCCAAACCTAAACCCTAAATTGACCTGGCGTGAGCCACTGAGCCCTGAGCCACTGACTCTAAAACCTTGACCTAACAACCTAAACCACCAAACACTGAGCCTAAACAAAACCTGAGCTTAAACTAAATAAAACTTAAAAAATAAAATAAATAAATAAACCTAATTAAATAAAATAAAATAAAAATAAAATAAAACCTAAACTAAAACCCAAACTTAATCCTAAACTTAAACTAAACAACTAAATCTAAAATAAAAAAATAAAAACTAAACTAATAAAATAAATCAAAACCTATAAACTAAAATAAAATAAATAAAACCTAAAATAAACTAAAAAAATAAAATAATCCTAAAAATAAAAAATCTAAATAAAATAAAATTCTAAAATAAAGTAAAACAAAAACAAAATCTAAACCCTAAAAAGAAATAAACTTACAAATAAATAAAAATAAAGCCTAAACCTTAAACAAAGAAATAACCTAAAAATAAAATAAACAAAATAAAATAAACCTAAGCCCAAACTAAAATAAACTAAACTAAAAATAAAATAAAACCTAAACCTAAACCCTAAACTAAATAAAATAAAATAAATTAAACATAAACCTAAACTTAGACTGAAAAATAAAACTTAAAAATAAACCTAAAATAAAAACATAAACCTAAAAAATAAAATAAAAACATAAACCAAAACATAAAAAAAAAAAATAAAAAAAATAAAAAAATAAACATAAAACTAAACTAAACCAAAAAAATAACGAAAATAAAAAACATAAACTAAAATAAATAAACCTAAAATAAATAAACTAAACTAAATATAATTAAAAAATAAAATAAACAATAATAAATGAAAGGTAAACTAAATAAACCTAAACCTATAGGTTTACTTATTTAAAAAAAATCATAAACCCTAAACCCTAAATCCAAAACCCTAAATCCTAAATCTTAAACCCTAAACCTAACCATAAATCCTAAACTCTACACTTACAAGCCTAAACCTACAACCATAAACCCTAAATGCTAAAAAACCCTAAACCCTAAATTGTAAATCTTAAACCCAAAACTAATGCTAAATCCTAAACCCTAAACAATAAACCTTAAACAATAAACCTAAACTATAAATCCTAAGTTTAACCCTAAACCTTAAGCCCAAAACCATAAACCTTAAACCCTAAAACCCTAAACCTTAAACCCTAAACTAACCCTGAACCCTAAACCCTAAGCCCTAAAAACCTAAAATGATAAACCTAAACTAAAAAATAAAAAAAATAAAAACTAAAAATAAATAAACATAAACCTAAATAAAATAAATTAAAAACTTAAACTAAAACCTAAACCTAAAAGGCTAAACCTAAAAAGAAAATAAAATAAACTAATGAAAATAATCTAAGATAAAATAAATAATAATGTGGCTTATCTTGAAAAATAAAATAAACCTAAGAATAAAAAACAATATAAAATATAAACTAAATGTGAAATAAAAATAAAATAAACCTAAAACTAATTAAAACTTAAACCTAAAACATAAACCTAAAAATAAAATTAAAATAAATAAAAATAAAATCCTAAACTAAAAAAAGCCTAATCTACAAAATAAAAAATTAAATAATAAAATAAATTAAACTAAACCTAAAATAAAATAAACTATACTAAAATATACAAAGCCTTAACCTAAACCTAAACCTAAACTAAATAAAATAAAATTAACTAAAAATAAACCTAAACCTAAAAAAAAAATTAAAACCTAAAATAAACCTAAAATAAAACCTAAAACATAAACCTAAACAAAATAAAAATAAAACTTAAACCTAAAATAAAATAAAAGTAAAGTCAACTAAAAATAAACCTAAACATAAACCTAAACCTAAAAAAAAAATAAACTAAACCAAAATCTAAACTAAAATAAATAAACCTAAAATAAATAAAATAAACTAAATAAAAATAAAAAATAAACATAAATAAAATAAAAAATAAAATAATCTGAAATAAATAAAAGATACACTAAATAAACTAAATAGACTTAAACCTAATGATTTACATAATTTTTTAAAAAAAATCATAAACCCTAAAGCTAACCGTAAACCCTAAACACTAAAAACCCTAAATCCTAAAGCCTAAACACAAAACCCTAAACCCTAAACCCTAAACCCTAAAACCCTAAACCACTAAACCCTATGCCCTAACCTCCCAAACCATAGCCACCAAAACCTTAAACCTAAAACCTAAACTTAAACTAAATAAAACCAAAATAAAATATATAAAACCAAACCTAAACCCTAGGCCCGAGTAAAACCTAAACCCAAACATAAAAATAAAATAAAATAAACTAATAAAAATAAACTAAAATAATATAAATAAAAACCTAAATTGAACTAAAAAAATTAAGAATAAACCCTAAACCCTAAACCCTAAAAGAATAGACCCAAAAACCTTAAACCCTAAACCCTAAACCATAAACCCTAGGCACCTAACCCTAAACCCACTCCCCCCTACCCTAACCTAAACCTAAACCCTAAACCCTAAACCCCAAGCCTTAAACCTTAACCAATTACATAAATTAAAAAAAAATCAAAACCCTAAAACCTAATAAACTTAAACCTAAATCTAATCCCTAAGTATGGGCAAAACCTTGATGGTAGGAACTCCACCGCTAACTAGGCTCAGTCCAGATGTAGTGGTGGAGGCGAAGGCGGAGGCTGCAGTTATCACAGTAGTGGTGGGGGATCTGGAGGTGCTGGTGGATAAGGAGGTGGTGGTCAAAACAGTGTTAGTTATGGAGGTGGGAGGAGTGACGGAGGTTATAGCCGTGGTGGTGGTGGAAGGAGAGATCGGTGATGGGAGATCCGACTACTCGAGAGGCCGGGGTGGTTCTGATGAGAATTCGAGAAATTGAAGAACGACCAATCCAATCTGCTGCATATGGAATTGTGTCTTTATAGTAGAGGCGGTTTTGCTATCTAGGGTTTTTGATTTAGTCTATGCGTGCTCATTTTTGATCTATGTCATCCCTTATGTCTTAGAAAACCTGGTGTGATACTTGGTTGATGAAATTGAAAAGAAGAACTGTTGAATTTGAATTTGTTCTCTATAAAAAAAAATTAAACCAAAATAAATAAAACTTAAACCTAAACCAAAAATAAACTAAACCTAAACCTTAAACTAAATAAAATAAAATAAACTAAAAATAAATCTAAACCTAAACTAAAAAATAAAACCTAAAATAAAAACCTAAAACCTAAACCTAAAAATATAAAATAAAAACCTAAACCTAAACCTAAAAATAAAAAATAAAACCTAAACCTAAAAATAAAATAAAATACAACTAAAAAAAGAAATATAAACCTAAATCTAAACAAAAAAAGAAACTAAAATAAACTTAAACTAAAATAAATAAACCTTAATTAAATAAACTATATTAAATAAAACTAAAAAAATGAAATAAATTAAAATAAATAAAAAGTAAACTAAATAAACCTAAATGGGTTTCTTAAATTAAAAAAAAAACTCTAAACACTAAACCCTAAAACCTACAACTAAACCCCAGGCCCTAAACCCTAAACCCTAAACAGGCCACACGGGCCCTGGTCCAAAACCAAAACCTAAACCTAAACTAAATAAAATCTAAAAATAAAATAAATAAAAAACCTAAACCTAAATAAAAAAAATTAATTAAATTAAATTAAAACCTAAATTAAAACCTAAACCTAAACCTAAACAAAAAAATAAAAAGTAAAAGAAATAAAAATTAAAATAAAATAAAATAAATAAAAACCTAAACTAAACAAAAAAATTAATAAACCTAAAAATAAAAAACCTAAATAAAATAAAAACTAAACATAAAATACTAATAAAATAAAATAAAAACCTAAACCTAAAATATAAACCTAAAAATAAATAAAAATTAAAATCAAAACCCTAAATTAAAAAAAATGAAATAAAATAAATAAAATCAGCCTAAACATAAACCTAAAATTAACTAAACATACCTAAACTAACTAAAATAAAAAATAAAATAAACCTAATCCTAAACTAAAATAAAACCTAACAATGACCTAAATAAAACCTAAAACCTAAACCTAAAATAAAATAAAACCCAAAACCTAAAATCTAAAAAAACTAAAGCCTTAAAAAAATAAAATAAAATTAAACTGAAAATAAACAAAATAAACCTATAAAAGACTAAGATAAAACCTAAACTAAGATTAATAAAGCTAGAATAAAATAAACTACTAAATAGATTAAACCAGAATGGGTAAAGGATTAAGTAAACAGGCTAGCTATGGTTTGCTTGATTTTAAAGGCCAGGCCACAAGACCCTGAGTTCTAGATCCTGAGGCCTAAGGCCCTGGGCCCTGGGCCAGGCCCTGCACCCTGGGCCTCAGACCCTAAAGGCCTAGGCCCTGGGCCCTAGGCCTAAGCTTGCCTGAGCTGGGCTACAGGCCCTGGGCCACAGGCCCTGGGCCCTGGACTTGGGCCTTGGGCTGACCTGGGCCCTGAGCCACTGATCACAGGCTCTGAGGCTGGGAGCTGACTCTGGGCCACTGGGCCTGAATATGAGGCCTGACTAAAATAAGACCAAAGATAAAATAAATAAGGCACACCAAGATAAAATAATTGTTAAATAAATGGCCAGAACTGACCTGGGCTAAAATGATCCTGATCAGAAAGCAAACTGGGCCCTAAACCCTAACCACAAAACCTAGAAACCTAGGCTAAACTAAATAAACCTACTAAGATAAATAAAATAAGCCAGACCTGGGGTAAAATAAAAACTAAAACCTAAAGCCTACCTAAAATAAAATAAATTAAATTAAATAAAATGCACTAAAGATAAATAAAAATGAAAATAAACTAAAAAATAAATAAACCTGGAATAAAAACCTAAATAAAGATAAAATTAAACTTGGAGAAGATAAAATAAACAAAAAAAATAAAATAAAACCTAGGTAAAATATAAACCCTAAATAAATTCTAAATATAAATAAATAATAAGGCCCAGGCCCTAAACCAAAAAAAAAAAAACTTGGCCCAAAATAAAATAAAATAAGCAAAATAAAACACTGAGCCTAAGATAAACTAAACCTACCCTAACTTACACTGACTAGGCCCTAGGATAAATCACTGAGGCCCTAAAAGGCCGGGGCTCTACAGCCATCTGAGCCACAAAGCATAAATCTTGGGACCACAAATCCACAGGCCACTGAGCCCAAGGCCTGAGCCCTAGGCCCAGGCCACAGGCCACAGGCTGAGCATGGAATCTGATCACTGGTGATCATGAGCCCTGAGCCACTAGGCGTGACTGACCCTGACCCTGGGCCCTGGGCCACTGAAGCTTTAAGCAGTGAGCCCTAGGCCACAAGAGCCTAAGATCCACAGGCATAAAAAGATAAAGACCTAAAGATAAAGATAAATAAAAGATCTAAGAGATAAGATAAAAGGAGATAAAACCTAAAGCTAAGACCTAAGCCTAGGCACTATAAATAAAGATAATAAAACTAAATTAATAAAGATTAATAAAACCTAAACTAAACTAAAGAAATAAAATAAACCTGATAAAGCGTGAAATAAAATAACAAAAAATAAAAATAAAGTGAACCGAATAAAATCAAATAAAACTAAATATAAACCTAAATCTTAAAAATAAACCTAAAATAAATAAAAATAAAATCTAGGCCTTAAGCTAAAAAAAACCTAAACCTAAAATAAACAAAATAAAATAAACCTAAACCTAAACTAAAATAAATAAAACTTGAACATTAACCCTAAACTAAATAAAATAAAATAAACTAAAAATAAACTTAAACCTAAACTAAACCTATAAATAAAAATTAAAACCAAAACCTAAAATATAAATTAAAAATAAAACTAAACTAAAAGTAAACATAAACTAAAGACCTAAAAAAATGAACTAAAATAAAAACCTAAAACTAAAATAAATAGACTAAAATAAATAAACTAAACTAAACAAAATAAAAATAAACATAAATAAAATTAAAATAAAATAAAGTTATTTAAATATAAAATAATGAAATAAAGCTAAACCTTGGGTTTACTTATTCTTTTATAAAAAACCCTAAACTACTAAAACAAACCCTAAACCTTAAACCTGTAACATTGGACCTGACCATAAACCCTAAACCCTAAACCCTAGGCCAAAATAAACTAAACTAAGCTTTTAAACTAAATAAACTATGTAAACTAAAATAAACCTAAACCTAAACTAAAGATTGAGAACCTAAAAAATAAACTTAATAAAACCTAAAACAAAAAACTAAACCTAAAAAAATAAAGATCTTGGCAAGATAGATAAAAGAAATGTAGCTATTAAAGACCCTAGGCCAGCCCTGAGGCCCAGATCCTGGGCCCTAGGCCACTGGGCCCTAGGCCAGCTGATGGTGAGCCCTGGGCCTGCAGGCTGGGCCACTGGGCCCTGGGCAGGCACTGGGCCCAACCCTAAACGCTGGGATTAGGCATGGGCGCTGGGCCCTGAGCCGCTGGGCCCTGGGCCATGGATCTTGAGCTGGGCCCTGACAGGACCTACCCTGATCCCGCAGACCTGGGCCCTGACCTGACCCAAGGCTATGGGCCCTGGGCCAAAGGCCAGCCAGGGCTGAGGCTGAGCTCTGACCCTGACAGGCCCTGGGCCCAGTCACTGGGCCCTAAATCCTGGGCCACTGGGCCATCAGAGCTCACAGAGCCACTGATCTGGAGCCCAGGCCCTGGCCCTGGCTCTGGCCCTGGGCCCTGGGGCTCTAGGCCCAAGGGCCAGGAGTCTAAAGGCTAAAGATAGGCCTGGGCAGGGCGTGGAGCCCTGGGCCCTAGGCCCAGGCCCTGAGATTGAGCCACTGGGCACAAGACCTAAGACCCTGATGGAGTAGGCCACAGGGCCATGAGCCATGAGACCTGATCCTGGGCCCTAGGCCCCAGGCCAGGCCCTAGGCCCTTAACCTAGCCTAACCAGCCAAACTTAGTGAGATAAGGCAGCATAAAGATAAAATAAATAGAAGACTAACTAAAATAAAATATATAAAATAAACCTAAACTAAGGCCTAAACCTGAGCCTAAACTTAAAGATAAAAAAAAAAATAAAAATTAAACTAAAGATAAAGATAAGATAAAAACTAAGTATAAAATAAACCTAAAAATAAAATGCTAAATATAATAAAACTAAAGGTAATAAAATAAAATAAAATAAAAGCTAAATAAAACCTAAAAAAACAAACATAAACCCAAACTAAAAAACTAAACCTAAACTTGAGAATAAAATAAACCTAAACTTAATTAAATAAAACTAAACTAAAATAAATGAAAACATGCTTAAACCTAAAATGAACTAAACCTAAACCCTAAACTAAATAAAATTAAATAAACTAAAAATTAACCTAAACCTAAAAGAGAAATATAACCTATAAATAAACATAAATAATAACCTAAACCTAAACCTAAAAAATTAAAATAAAAAATAAAACATAAACTTAAAAATAAAAAATAAAACCAAAACCTAAAAAATAAAATTAAATTAAAACTAAACTAAAAAATAAAAATAAGCCTAAATATAAACATAAAATATCTAAAATAAATAGACTTAAAATTAAAATAAAACTAAATAAAGAAAATAAAATTAAATAAAATAAAAAATAAAAAACTAAAATAAATAAAAAATAAACTAAATAAACCTAAACCAATCAATTTACTTACTTTTTTTTTTTTAAAAAAAATCCCTAAACCCTAATCTTTAAACTCTAAACAAACCCTACCACAAATAAAACATAAATCCTAAAACCACCCTAGGCCCTAAACCCTAAACCCTAAGGCATATACCTTAAACCCAAACCTCAGACATTGAACCCTCAAGACCACTAAACCTTAAAGGCGAGCACTAGGCCACCACTGACCCTAAACCCTACCACAAACCCTAAGCGTAAACCCTAAGGCAGTGAGCCACGAAACCCTACCCTAGGCAGAATCATAAAAGCTAAAACATAAACCTAAACAAAATAAAAGTAAAATATTAGACAAAACATAAATCTAAATAAATAAAAAAAAAATGAAGCTGAATAAACCTAAAACTTACACCTGACCAAATTAATTAAGATATAAAACTAAACTAAAATAAGATAAATAAAACTTAAACTAAACTATAAAATAAAATAAACCTAAAATTAAAAACTTAAAATAAAATAAAACTAAATTAAAACTAAAACTAAAATAAACCTAAAATAAAATAAAATAAAAAAACTAAATAAAATCTAAACCTAAAAATAAATAAAAAAACACTAAACCTTAAACTAAGAAAGAAGAACCTAAACTTAAACAAATGAAATAAACCTAAACCTATTATAATAAACTAAACTAAAATAAATAAAACCTAAACCTACCTAAAATAAACTAAGCCTAAACCCAAACTAAATAAAAGAAACTAAAATGGACTAAACCTAAGCTAAAAATGCATAAACCTAAAGAAAACCACCTAAACCTAAAGATAAACTAAAATAAATAAACCTAAGATAAATAAACTAAACTAAGATAAATAAAAATAAACTAAATAAACCAAAACCTAATGGTTTACTTAATTTTGAAAATATAAAAATAAAATCAAATAAAAACCCTGAGCCCTACAGACTGAGCTCTCCACAGGCCACTGAGCCCAAGATGTCCTGCATGGGCCCTACCAGGCGCTGTAAACTTATGGGCCTTGGGCTGGCCACAGGCCCCCAGACCCTGGGCCCTGAGCCCTACTGGGCCATGAGCCCTAATCCAAGTTTAAAGGCTGAGGCTGGGCTCTGACCCAACATACAGGCCACTGATCACTGAGCCCTAAGATCCTAGGCCCACTGAGCCATGGGCCAAAACTCAAGGCCCTAGGCCCTGGCTCTGAGCCCAGGCCACAGACCCTGGGCCCAACCCAACCCTGGGCCCTGATCACAAAACAAAGATAAAGACTGGGCCTCAGGCCGGGCTCTACCTGAGCCAGACCCTGAGGGGTGGGCCCAGGCCTGGCCTAAGGCCCTGATGGGTGGGCCCTAGGCCATGACACAAGACCTGATCCTGGGCCACTGGGCCACTGGGCCCAGACTTTTACCCTAGGCCACCCTTGGCCAAAGGCCTGGGCCAGGCGGGCTAAAACTTAAAAGGTTAAGGCCTAACTAAATAAAATGTGTAAGATAAATGGCCTAAACAAAACCTGGACCTAAAATAAAGATAAACAAATAAAATTAAACTAAAATAAAATAAAATAAAACCTAAACTAAACTAAAAAAATAAACCTATAAATAAAATACCTAAATAAAATAAAACTAAAGTAAAATAAAATAAAAGATAAAATAAAAGCTAAATAAAACAAAACCTAAAAAATAAACCTAAACATAAACCCTAAACTAAAAAAAAAATAAACCTAAAATTAACAAAATAAAATAAACCTAAACTTAAACTTAAATAAACTAAACTAAAATAAATAATGCTTATACCTAAACCTAAAATGAACTAAACGTAAACCCTAAACTAAATAAAATTAAATAAACTAAAAATTAACATAAACCTGAAAGATAAATATAACCTAAAAATAAACATAAAATAATAACCTAAACCTAAACCTAAAATTAAAATAAAAAATAAAACAAAAACTTAAAAATAAAAAATAAAACCTAAACCTAAAAAATAAAATAAAATTAAAACTAAACTAAAAAATAAAAATAAACCTAAACATAAACTTAAGAAATATCCTAAAATAAATAGACTTAAATTAAATAAACAAAACTAAATGAAGAAAATAAAATTAAATAAAAATAAAAATAAAAAAAATAAAATAAATAAAAAATAAACTAAATAAACTAAACTGTCGTTTACTTAATTTTTTTAAAAAATCTCTAAACCACAATCCCAAACCCTAAAACCACAAACCCTAAAACCACAAACCCTAAACCCTATCAACCCTAAACCCTAAACCTAGGCCACAGGCCCTAAACCACAAACCCGGACCACAGAGCCACTGAGCCCTAAACCCCAGGCCACTGAGCCCTAAACACCATAAACCTTCCACCAGGCATTAAACCCTCAAAACCCTAAACCCTAGGCCACACTACCTTGGGCCCTAAACCCTAAACCCTAAACCATGGGCCACCAGGAGATGGTGACCCAAAGATGGTGAATACGGACCCTAGGCCACAGGCCGATCATAAGCACAAACCTAAACTAAAAGATAAAAGTAAAATATTAAACAAAACATAAATCTAAATAAAATAAAATAAAATGAAATAAAACCTAAACTAAAACCACTAAACCAATTAATTAAAATATAAGATAAAACTAAACTAAAATAAAATAAAATAAACTTAAACTAAACTATAAAATAAAATAAACCTAGATTAAAAACTTAAATAAAATAAAACTAAATGAAACTAAACTAAAATAAACCTAAAATAAAATAAAATAAAAAACTAAATAAAATATAAAATAAATAAAAATAACACATAAACCAAACAAAGAAAGAAGAACCTAAACCTTAAATAAAAAAAATGAAATAAACCTAAACCTAAACTATAATAAACTAAACTAAAATAAATAAAACCTAAACCTAAACTTAAAATAAACTAAACTACCCAAAACTAAATAAAATAAACTAAAATGAACCTAAACCTAAAACTAAAATAATACTTAAAATAAACCTAAAGAAAACCTAAACCTAAACTAAAAGATAAACTAAAATAAATAAACCTAAAATAAATAAACTAAACTAAAATAAAGAAAGAATAAACTAAATAAACCAAAACTGCGGTTTGTTTAATTTTGAAAAATATAAAAAAAAATGAAATCAGATAAAGATCCTAAACCTAAACCTGACCCTGGCTCTGACCCAAGGCCCAGATATCACAGGCATACCCTAGGCCCTACACTGAGCCCTTGACCCTAGGCAGACCACTGGGCCCCCAGACCTGACCACTGAGCCCTGGCCCTGGGCCCAGACCATGAGCCCTGGGCCAAAGGCCCTGAGGCTGAGGCTGAGCTCTGACCTGAGCCGCAAACCCTGCTCTGATCACTGAGCCCTGGGTTCTGGGCCCTGAGCAATGAGCCAACTCTAAAGGCCCTACTGAGCCCTGACTGCCCACTGGGCCACAGGCCCTGGGCCCTGGGCCCCAAGACCCCAGGGCCCTAGGCCACTGGAGTCCTGAGGCTAAATAAAGACCCTGGGCCTTAGGCGCAGACCCTGGGCCAGCCAGGCCCAGGACCCTAAGATGGTGGGCCCTGGGCCAGCCAGGCTAGACCCTGAGGCGTGACCCTGGGCCATGACCATAAGCCATGATCTAAGGCCCTGGGCCCCAGACTGGGCCCTGGGCCCTGGGCCACCTGACCTAAGGGCCTTGTTAAACAAAGATAAGACGTATAATAAGATAAATAAGACTTAAAACTAAATAAAATGTATAAGATAAAACCTAAACTAAAACCTAAACCTACCTAAACCTAAAAGATAAAATAAAATAAAAAAAATAAAACCTAAACTAAACTAAAAAAATAATCACAATAAAATGCCTAAATAAAATAAAAACTAAAGTAAAATAAAATAAAGATAAAATAAAGCTAAATAAACCAAAACCTAAAAATAAACCTAAACATAAAGCCTAAATTAAAAAAAAATAAACTTAAAATTAACAAAATAAAATAAACCTAAACTTAAACTTAAAATAAACTAAACTAAAATAAATACATGCCTAAACCTATGAACTACTAAACCCTAAACTAAATAAAATTAAATAAACTAAAAATTAACCTAAACCTAAAAGAGAAATACAACCTAAAAATAAACATAAAATAATAACCTAAACCTAGACCTAAAAAATTAAAATAAAAAATTAAACATAAACCTAAAAATAAAAAATAAAACCTAAACCTAAAAAATAAAATAAAATTAAAACTAAACTAAAAAATAAAAATAAACCTAAACATAAAGTTTAGAAATATCCTAAAATAAATAGACTTATATTAAATAAACAAAACTAAATAAAGAAAATAAAATTAAATAAAAATAAAAAATAAAAAAAACTAAAATAAATAAAAAATAAACTAAATAAACCTAAACCTATCAATTTACTTAATTTTTTTTAAAAAAATCACTATACCCTAATCCTTAAAGCCGAAAACCCTAAACCCTAAACCCTAAACCCTAAAACATAAACCCTAAAAACCCTAAACCCTAAATCCTAAAACCTAAATCCTAAATTGACCATAAACCTTAAACCCTAAACCTTAAACATTAAACCCTCAAAACCCTAAACCCTAAAGTCAAAACACAAAACCTTAAACCCTAAACCCTATACCCTATACCCTAAACCCTAAATCCTAAGATGGTGAGCCCCTACAGTGACCCTAAACCCTGAGCCACTGAGCCCTAGGCAGAATCATAAAGCCTAAAACCTAAACCTAAAGATAAAGTAAAAATATTAGAAACAAAAAAACATAAATCTAAATAAAATAAAAAAATAAAATGAAATAAAAACCTAAACTAAAACTTACACCTAAACCTAAAAATTAATTATAATATAAAATAAAAACTAAACTAAAATAAAATAAATAAAAATTTAAACTAAACTATAAAATTTAATAAACCTAAAATTAAAAAACTTAAATAAAATAAAAACTAAATGAAAACTAAAACTAAAATAAACCTAAAATAAAATAAAATAAAAACTAAATAAAAATCTAAACATAAAAATAAATAAAAAATAACACCTAAACCTTAAATTAAGAAAGAAGAGCCTAAACCTTAAATAAACAAAATGAAATAAACCTAAACCTAAACTATAATAAATTAAACTAAAATAAATAAAACCTAAACCTAAACCTAAAATAAACTAAGCCTAAACCCAAAACTAAATAAAATACACTAAAAATGAACCTAAAACTAAACTAAAAAATAATACTTAAAAATTAACCTAAAAGAAAAACCTAAAACCTAAACCTAAAAAAATAAACTAAAATAAATAAACCTAAAATAAATAAACTAAACTAAAATAAATAAAAGATAAACTAAATATATCAAAACCTAACAGTTTACTTAATTTTGAAGAAATATAAAAAAATGAAATCAAATAAAAAACCCTAAACCCTAAACCTACAACCCTAAACTTTAAACCCTAAACCCTAAACCCAAATATCCTAAAAGATAAACCCTAAACCCTAAACACTAAACCCTACAACCTATAACCCTAAACTTCAAACCCTAAACCCCAAATCCTAAACCCTAAACCCTAAACCCTAAACCCTAAATGCTAAACCTAAAAGCATAAACCCTAAAAAGCTAAAAACCTAAACCTAAACTAAATAAAACCTAAAATAAAATAAATAGATAAACTGAACCTAATTAAAATAAAATAAAATAAAATAAAACTTAAATCGACTAAAACTTAAAATAAAATAAAATAAAAATAAAACTAAAATAAAATTAACTAAATGACCTAAACTAAAATAAAACCTAAATAAAATAAAATTAAACTTAAAATAAAATAAAATAAACTTAAAATAAATAAATATAAAATCGGACCTAAAAATAAACTTAAAATAAAACCTAAAATAAGTAAATAATAACTAAACCCAAACTAAAAAAACTAAACTTAAAATAAATAAAATAAAATAAACCTAAACCTAAACTAATGATAAACTAAACTAAAAAAAAAAACCTAAACCTAAACTTAAAATAAACTAAGCCTAAACCCTAAATGAAATAAAATAAAATAAACTAAGAGTAAACCTAAACTAAAACTAAAAATAAAAAACAAATAAACCTAAAAAAACCTAAATGCTAAAAAAATAAAATAAAAGCGTGTACCAAACCTTAAAATGTAAACTAAAACCAAAACCTAAAATATAAAATAAAAAATAAAAAACTAAAAGTAAACATAAACCTAAACCTAAAAAATAAACTAAAATAAAAAAGCAACTAAAATAAATAAAATAAACTAAATAAAATTAAAATAAACATAAATAAAATTAAAATAAAATAAACTAATATAAATAAAAAATAAACTAAATAAACATAAACAAACCTAAACATATTGGTTTACTTATTTTTTTTTAAAAAAAAACCCTAAACACTAAACCTTAAACACTAAACCCCAAATCCTAAAACTAACCCCAAACCTAAGCCTACAATGCTGAACCTACAAGCCTAAACACTAAACCGTAAACCATAAACTCTAAATAACTCTAAATCCTAAATGCTAAACCCTAAACCCTAAACCCTATACCATCGTAAACCCTAACCTAAACCCTAAATCAGAAATCCTAAATCCTAAACCCTAAACCCAACCTAAACCCTAAATACTAAACCTCAAACCCTGAACCAAAACATAAAATAACTAAATAAATTAAGAAATAAACCTAAACCCTAAAACTTGATAAACCTAAACCTAAACCTAAACCCTAATAATGGGCAGAACCTTGATGGCAGGAACATCACCGTTAACCAGGCTCAATCTAGATCTGGTAGTGGAGGCGAAGGCGATGGCGGCAGTTATCACAATGGTGGTGGGGGATCTGGAGGTGCTGGTTAATAATAAGGTGGTGGTCAGAGCAGTGGTGTTTATGGAGCATGGGAGGAACGTCAGAGGTTACAGCCATGGTGGTGGTAGAGGGAGAGATCGGGGATATGATTGTGGATCACGCTACTCGAGAGGCCGGGTTCTTCAAATGGGAACTGGAGATACTGAGGAACGATTCATCCGATTTGCTACTTATGGAATTGTGTCTTTACAGTAGAGACTATTCTAGTTATCTACGATTTTTGATTTTCTCTATGTATGCTCATTTTTTATCTATGTCGTCGCTTGTGTCTTAGAAAACTTGGTGTGGTACTTGGTTGATGCAAGAAAAGAAAAAATGTTGAATATGAATTTGGTCTCTACTAAAAAAAAAACTTAAAACCCTAAATCCTAAATTAAAACCTGAACCCTAGACCTAAAACTTAAACCTCAACCCTAAACCCTAAACCCTAAAAACCCTAAATCCTAAACCCTAAACCCTAAACCCCAAAACCCAAAACCCTGAACCTTAAACTTTAAACTCTAAACCCTAAACCTTAAACCCTAAACCCTAAACACTAAACCCTAAAAAACCCTAAACCCTAAACCCTAAACCCAAAACACTAAATCCTACAACCCTAAACCATAAACATTAAACCCCAAACCCTAAATACTATACCCTAAAGCCTAAACCCTAAACCTTAAAAAATCTTAAAACCTAAACCTAGACTCATTAAGACTAAACTAAAATAAATAAAAATTAAACCTAAATAAGATAAAGATAAAATAAAACTTAAACTAAAACCTAAAGCTTGACCTAAACTTAAAATAAAGATAAAATAAAATAAAACTAATATAAAATAAAGATAAATAAAAGCCTAAACTAAACTAAAAATAAAATATAACTAAAAAAAACCTAATTAAAATAAAACTAAATGTAAAATAAAGAAATAAAATAAACCTAAATTAAAGATAAATAAAACTAAATAAAACCTAAACCTAAAAAATAAACCTAAAAATTAAACATAAAATAAATATAAAATAAAATCTAAACCCTAAACTAAAAATTAAAACCTTAACCTAAAATAATCAAAATAAAATAAACCAAAACCTGAACTAAAATAAACAAAATTAAAATAAATAAAACCTATACCTAAACCCAAAACTAAATAAAATAAAATAAACCAAAAATAAACTTAAGCTTAAACTAAAAAATTAAAAATATACCAAAAAATAAACAATCCTAAACCTAAACAATAAAATAAAACCTAAACTAAACCTAAAAATAAATAACTAAAACCTAAACTTAAAATTTAAATTAAATAAACTAAACTAAAGTAATCATAAACCTAAACCTAAACCTAAAAAACAAACTAAAATAAATAAACCTAAACTAAAATAAAATTAAAAAAAATAAACTAATATAAATAAAAAATAAACTAAATAAACCCTAAACCTATAATCTTGGACCTACAACCCTGGCCAGAAGCCTAAACCTTAAACCTAAAACCCTGATCTAAACCATAAACCCTAAACCCTAAACCCTATACCTTATAACCTAAACCTAAACCCTAAACTCTAAACCCTAAACTCTAAACCCTAAACCCTAAGCCCTAACCCTAATCCCTAAACCCTAAACCCTAAGCCCCAAACCCTAAACCTAAATATAAAGTAACTAAATAAATTAAAAAATAAACCTAAACCCAAAAGGATTAACCTAAACTAAACCTAAACCCCAGAATGGGTGAGAACCTTGGCGGGGAACATCACCCGTCTACCATGCACCAGTCTAGATATGGAGTGGAGGGAGGAGGAGACAATTATCACAGAGGTGGTGGGGGATCTGGAGGTGCTGGTGGATATGGAGGTGGTGGTCAGAGCATTGGCAGTTATTGAGGCGGAAGGAGCGACGAGGGTTATAACCATGGTGGTGGTGGACAGAGAAATCAGGGATATGATGGTGGATCCCGCTACTCAAGAGGCCCTGGTTATTCTGATGGGAAATAGAGAAACTGAAGAACGACGGATCTGATCCAATACTTATGGAACTGTGTCTTTACAGTAGAGATGATTCTTGTTATCTAGGATTTTTGACTTTCTATATGCGTGCACATTTTTTATCTATGTCGTCGCTTGTGCCTTAGAAAACTTGGTATGTTTCTTGGATGATGAAATCGAAAAGAAGAAATGTTGAATTTGAATTTAATTCTCTTTTAAAAAACCCAAAAACCCTAAACCTTAAACAAAAAGCTAAACCCTAGGCCTAAAACCTAAACCCTAAACTGTAAAAATCCTAAACCATAAACCCTAAAACACTAAACCCTAAACCCTAAACCCTAAATGTTAAAACCAAAGCCCTAAACCCTAAACCCTAAACCCTAAACCCTAAACCCTAAATCCTAAACCCTAAACCCTCAACCCCAAAGCCACTAAACCCCCCCAACCCTCAGTAAACCTAAAAAAAGCTAAAAGCTAGGCACGAGAATAAATAAAACATAAAAATAAAATAAATTAAAAAACTTAAACCAAAATAAAATGAAAAAAAAAAATAAAATAAAAAAACTAAACTAGAGCGAGCTTAAACCTAAACATAAACCTAAACCTAAAAATAAAAGTAAATAAAATAAAACTAAACAAAATAAAATAAATAAAACCAATCAAATTAAAATAAAATTAACCTAAAATCAGGATAAAATAAAACTAATTAAAAACTAAACCTAAAATATACTTAAAATAAATAAATAATAAAATCTAAGCATAAAAAAAAAAGCTAAACCTAAAATCAAATAAAATAAACCTAAACTAAAGAAACTAAACTAAAATAAATAAAACCTAAACCTAAAGTTAAACCCTAAACTAAACTTAGCAGTAAAATAAACTAAAATAAAACCTAAACTAAAATAAATAAACCTAAAATAAATAATCTAAACTAAATAAAAATAAAAATAAACTTAAATATAAATAAAAAATATACTAATTATACTAAATAAACTAAAATAAACCTAAAAATATACTAAATAAAACTAAACCTACATAAATAAGAAAAATAATAAAATAAAAAACCCTAGGCCACAGGCTAAACCCTAAACCCTAGGCCTGACCCTAGGCCCACAGGCCTTGAGCTTTAGGCCTGAGCCCAGACCAAAACTAAACCCTAGCCCAAGACCACTGAGCCATAGGCCCTAAGCCTGTGACCACAGGCCACAGCCATAAACCCCAGGCCCTAGGCGAGCCCTAGGCCAAAGGTTGAAGGAAAAACCTACTAAAAAAACATCAAGATAAATAAATAAAACTGAAACCAAAATAAAATTAAGGATAAAAGATAAAACCTAGAGCTAAGACCAAGCCTAAACCTAAGCGTAAAGATAAAATAAGATAAAAATAAACTTAGATTAAATAAATAAAAAAAACTAAACTAAAGAATGGATAAACCAAAATATAAAAGCTAAATAAAATAAAACTAACAAATAAAATAAAACAAACCTAAAGATAAAATAAAATAAAACCTAAAAAATAATAAACCTAAAATAAAACCTAAAGATAAATAAAAACAAACTAAATAACTAAAAAAAACTAAACTTAAAATAAAAAAAACCTAACTGAGCTAAACTAAAATAAACTAAAATAAATAAATAAGACCTAAAAAATACACTAAAGCTAAGACCATAAACTAAATAAAATAAAATAAACTATAATTAAACCTAAACCTAAACTAAATAATAAAACCTAAAATAAACTTAAAATAAAACTTTAAACTTACCTTAAAATAAAATAAAACCTAAACTAAACCCAAAATAAAAATAAAATAAAATAAAACTAAACTAAAATAAACACAAACCTAAATTAAAACCTAAAAAATAAACAAAAAACCTAAACTAAAATAAATAAATAAAAATAAAACTAAACTAAATAAAAATATAAAATAAACAAATAGAAAAATAAAATAAACTAAATAAAGCTTGGACCTGGTTTGCTTGATTTTTTTAAAGGCTTTAAACTAGGCCTGCAGACCCTAGATCCTGGATCCTGGGCCACTGGACCCAGGACTCTAAAGGCCAGACCCACAGGCCTGACCACAGGCGGACAGCTAAATCGTGAGCCCTCAGTCATGGGCTTTGGGCTCTGGGCCCTGGCCACTGACCACACAGGCCACTGGGCCTGAGCCCTAAGACCCTAAGCTAAAACCTAGGCTAACCCAGGCCCTGACCCCAAGACCCTAGGCTGAGCCCTAGGCCCTGGGAGCTGACCCAGGCCCTAGGCCCCCAATCCTGGATCTTGGGCCAGTGCTGAGCCCTGGGCCAGAGCAGGCCCAGGCCCTAAATAAACCCTGGGCCAGGACCCTGGGCTCCAGATCCTGGGCCTGAGGCTGGGCACGCCCTGGGCCCTGAGCCTGACCCCAATGCTGGGCCTGAGAAGGCCTAGGCTGGGCCACAAGGCCAAAGAGCCTGGGCTGGGCTAAACCTAAAGATAAGATAAATAAATAAACTGGGCCTGATAAAAGGCATAAGATGGACCCTGAGGCTAAGGCTTAAAACAAATAAAATAAGATAAAATAAACTAAAGATAAAATGATAAATAAAACCTAGGCTAAACTCAATAAAATAAACTTAAAATAAGATCTATAAAATAAAACTAAAGAATAAAATAAATAAGATCAGATAAAGATAAACTAAATAAACCTGCACAAATACCTAAAATAAACATATAAATAAAGTGGACCTGGGCCAAAAAGGCCAAGACCTAAGATAAAATAAACCTAAACCCTGGGCCACCAGGCCAGCGTGCAAGACCCAGGCCTTAGCTAGAGCTAAAACTAATATTAAACCTGGCTAGACTAGACAACTGCTAAGGCTAAAGCTAAATACTAACTACCTGGGCCTTAGGCCCCAGGACCCTAATAGGCTAAATGACTAATAGGCCCTAACCCACCCTGGCTAAATCTACTATTAACTAGCTAGTCCCTGAGCACTTACCACCATGAGCCCTGGGCCTATGCTTAAGCTAGGAATGACTAACTGGCTAAAACTAACCACAACTGAGCCCTAGGCCACTGAGCCTGTGGACTAGGCTACTAGGCTAATTAGGCTAAAACTAGGGACTAGCTAGGCCTAGAAGCACTAAACCTAGATTAACACTAAAAAACTGACTAAACTAATTTAAACTAAACTTAAAGGTTAGCTACAAACTAAACTGACCCACAAACCCTGGAAAGGCTAAAACTAATTAGCTAAAATTGGCTGAAACTAATTAAACTAACTAAACTAATTAACTAATAACTAAAACTAACTAACTAAACTAACTACTAATAAACCTAAACCTAAATGTTAAACCCTAAAACTAAACTAAACCTAACTGGCTAAAACTACCAACCAATTAAACTAAAATAACTAAACCAAAACTTTAAACCCTAAACCCTAAACCCTCCGATCTTTCTCATTCTTCCTTGCTTTCAACCATCGGTTCTAAGAGTTCCCTTTTCTTTTGATTGTCTAAATATTCAGTTAAGACCATTCCAACGCTCCTTTTCGCCATGCATAAACTCAACATTTCTATTGCCAAATAGCTTGAAGTGAATAAAAAAGAAAATGAGTTGGCGTAACCTAAACTAATAACTAATAATAATTAAAACTAATAACAAACTAAACCTAAACCTAAACATAAACCTAAAACTAAACTAATAAAAACTAAACTAATAAACCTAAATAACTAAAGTAAACCTAACTAAAACTAATAAACTAACTAAACTTAAACTAATAAACTAAACTAAACCCAGATAAACAAACTAACTAAACCCACAAACCATGAGCCACAACCTAAAATAAGGCAATAAGATTAATAACAAATAGTAATTAAACTAGCTGAATTAAATGAAACTAATGACTAATAACTAACTAAAAACTATACTAGACTAATAATAGCTAAACTAAACTGGCCTAAAATGACTAGCTGTAATGACAACTAGCTGACCTAAGACTATAGCTAGATTAGTAGGCTAGGCTAAAGCAATGATTAATTAGGCGTGCTGAGCCCTAGGCCCTAAACCAGGCTAAGGCCCTAGGCCTAGGCCGGACCAAAGAATGTAGCTAGGCTAATGACTAGGCTAGGCTTAGGCCCTGGATCCTGGGCCATGGACCTGATTAACTAGGCTAGGCCCACATGGCCAAAGAAAAAGATAAATAGGCCTATAGCTAGGCTAAAATGGCTGACAAGGCAAAGGCCTGATTAATGGACAAGATAAAACTAGCTAGCCAAGGCTAGCTAGGCCAACTAATAAGCTAGCTCGGCTAAAGCTAGGCTGGCTAAAACTAGCTAAAAGAGAGTAAAAGAGTGTGAAGCTAAGGCTAACTAATGACAAGCTAACTAAGGATTAACTAGCTAGCTAAGACTAGGAGCTAATTGTGGCTAAACTGAGCCTAAACAGGCTAGGCTAAGACTGACTATTAACTGAATTAGGCTAATTAAGGCTAAACTAATAGAATGACTAAGGTGATTAGGCTAATAAACTAGGCTAACTAGCTACTAATAAGACTTAATGAGCTAAGACCTGAGCCACTGAGCCTGAGCCTGGTAGATAAAATAGACTAAACTAATGGTGGGTTAACTAGCCAGGGCAAAGGCCTGAGCCTAGGCCCTAATCCTGAAATAAAGACTACTCTGAGACCTAGGCTGGATAGCACTAATTTAATAAATAACTAAAGCCTAGAACAAGGCTTGACAGCATGATTATTGACTAGTAACTAGGCTAAGCTAAATGAAGCTAAAAGGCCTGGGCTCATACTAGGCTAGTAAAGACAAAATGATACTAGGCTAGGCTAATGGCTACTATTGGCCTAAATCTGAGCCCAGGCATAGGCCCTGGGCCCTGAAGCTGGCTAAGCTGGGCCACAGGCCATGATTATTAATTAGGCTGAGCCCTAGGCCCAGCAAGGTGACTAGTATAAGCTGGCTAGGCTGGGCACTAGGCTAGTAATGAAAGGACTAGGCTAAAAGCCAGGCCAATGATAAGACAATGGGCTTTAAGGCTAATGATTACCCTGAGCTAGGCTAATGACTAATGGCTAGGCTAAGGCTAAGATCTATAGGCTAGGCCACTGAGCTAGGCCCTGGGCTTGGGCCAAGGATCTGCACTAGGTTAATGATTAATTAGAATTAGTAGCTAAAGCTAGGCTAATAGTAGCTAGGCTAAAACCAGGCTAATGAGCTAATAAATGCTAATAGCTAACTAGGCTAATGAGCTAGTAAAGGAGCTAGGCTAGGCTAGGCTAGGCCCTGAGCCACAATAGGCTAGGCTAAGAAGCTAGGCTAAGACTAAATGGGCTAAGACCCTGTGCCCCAGGCCCTAGCTGGCTAGGCTAAGTAAAGGCCTAGGCTAAGGCTAATGATAGATAGGCTAATGAGCAATAGTGAAAGCTAAAGATAGGAGGCTAACTATAGGCCAACAGAGCTAATGAGCTAAGGCTATGCTGATTAGGTAAAGGCTAGGCTAGTGGAGCTAGGCTAGGCTGAGCCACTAGGCCTGAGAGCCTGAGGCCTAGGCCCTGCGTTAGGTGGTGAGCCTAAGTTAAAGGCTAAGACTAATGGCTAGGCTAAAGAGCATGAGCCAAGCCCTGAAAGATACCAGGCTAAAACTAACTAACTAAAGGCTAAAATGAAACCTAGGCATAATGACTAGGTGCATGAGCCCTGGACTGAAGCTACTAAAATGGCACTACCAGATGACTAATAAAGGCTAAGACTGATTGCTAGTAAAAGGCTAGATAATAAAGACTGATTAATAAGCTAGACCACCTCATGAGCCTGGCTAAGACTACTAAAGATAAAAGACAAAGAGCCCTAGCTAAGTTAAACTAGCTAAGACTAAATGACTAGATTGAAGCTAAGACCCTAGGCCCTGAGCCCTAAAGCTAAGGCCTACTGGACAAGCTAATGAACTAGCCCAGGCTAGTTAAACTATTAACTAACTAAGACTAATTATATATTAGTATCTAAAGACTGGTTGAAACTAATAGACTAAGTTAGACTAAACTAAGAGGCTACAGCCTGATCTGAGCCCTGTCCTAAGCTGAGCTAAGGCTAAGACTAATGCCTAGGCCACTGATTAGTAGATGGCTACAAATAGCTGCTAAACTGACTGACTAAGACTAATGGCCAGCTAGGCTAAGCCAGGCAGCAAAGGCTAGGCCCTAGCCCTAGGCCACAGGCCCTACAACTGGTGAGCTAATTAAGGAAATAGCTAAATGACTAACTGACCTAATTAAACTAGTAAAAGAACTATTGATAGGCTAAGGAAACAAAGATAAAATAATGACTAGTAATGGCTAATGATAGTTAATGAGACCTAAGCCTAGGCTAACTTGCTAATGAGGCCTAGGCTAGGCTTGGCTAGGCTGAGCCAGACTGGTAAATAGGAACTGATAAAGACTGATTTTCTAGGCTGACAGAGGCCTGGCTAGGCTGAAGCACTAGGTTAAGGCCAGGGCTGTGGCCCTAGGCTAAGCTGGCTAGGCTAAGCTAGGCTAAAGACTAATGGCTGAGTAAGGCATGGGCCACTGAAGGCTAGATGGGCCTGGGCTGATTGACTGGGATAGGCTAGAGGCTGGGCTGAGCTTGAGAGGCCACAAGGCTGGGCCCTAGGCTAGGAACAGACTGAACTGACTGGGCTAACTGAGTTAGGCTAGCTAAGGCTGGACTGATGACTGATCCTGACTGGGCTTGAGCTAGTGACAGCTAATGATAGGCAAGGCTCTGGCACAGGCCTGATCACTGATGGCAGGCTAGGCTAATGACTAGCTGAGCTAGGCTGAGCCCCAGGCCCTGACTGTGAGTGAGGCTAGAGGCTGGGCTGGGCCCTGGGCTAATGAGCTAAAGATATGGGTAAGGCTATGGTGATAAGGCTAGACTGGGCTGATAAAGGCTAAGGCCTGAGCCTGGGCTGAGGCTGAGCTAGGAGCAAGGCTTGCTAATCTAGGCTAGTAAGACTAGGCTAGGCATGGTAGGCTAGGCTATGGGCACGGACCTGAGCCTGATCTGGCCACAGGCCCTGGGCCATGAGCCTAAGATGAAGGCTAAAAGAGCTAGGCCACTGAGCCACTGAGCTGGGCCCTGGGACAATGGCTAGGAATGAGGTAACTGGCTATCAGGCTGAAGCTAAATGACTATAATAATTGGGCTAATGACTAATATGATTAATGAGCTGGCTGCTATTGCAAACTAGGCTCAGACTGATTAGTAAGGAATGGACTTAAATAAAGACTAGTAAACTAGGCTATCATGATCGGCTAAAGCCTGGCTGAGCTGAGCTAAACAGGCCCTGGCTAGGCTAAACTAGGCTTGAAGACTAGTAACATGATATGAATAAGGCCTGGGCTATAGACTAGGCTAGTATTAAGGCTAAACTGACTAAATGAGCTAAAGGCTTAGGCTAAATGATAGTAAAGATTAGGCTAAGGAATGGATCTAGTAAGACTAAGCTAGCCCTGGCTAGAGCCAGGCCTGGGCTACTGAGTTATGATCTAGGCTAGGCCTGATCTTAGGCTGCCTAGGCTAATGAGGCTATAATGAGCTAGTTGAGGCCTGGGCCTGGGAGGCTGAGCCCTGAGCTGAGCCCTAGGCCCACAGGCTGATGATTGTGGTGGCTAAGCTGATTAGGCTAGTAAAATTAGGCATAGATCTGAGCCCTGGCCCCCCCCCTGTGGGCTAGTAGATCAGGCTGACTAATAGCTTGGGCCAGCCCAGGCTGGGCCTGAGCTAGGCCAAGTATGGCTAGGTGTGGAGGCTAGATGGCTTGGGCTAGGCTGCTGAGCTAAGGCTAGACTAGGCTAAGGCTAGAGGCCAAGGCTGACTGATTGGCTAGGCTAGGCTACTAGGCTGATAAGACTGATATTATGAGCTAGGAATAAGACTAGTAAGAATGATTATAAGACTAAATGAGGCCTAGAGCCTGGGCTGACTAAAGGCCTGTGCTGGGCTGAGGCTAATGAGCTGAGCATGAGCCTAGGCTAGGCCCTGAGCCTAGCTGGCTAATGAGTATGGCCAATGACTGACTGATCCTAGGCTAGGCCTGAGCCTGAGCTAAGCTAGGCTAGAGCTAGGCCTAAGACTGGCTAAAGGCCCAAGCTAAAGGCTAGACCAGTAATGAGCTAATGACTAGCTAGGCCTTCTAGCTAAAGATTGAGCTAAGACTAGGCTGAGGCTGGGACCCTAGGCTAGGCCATAGGCCCCTAGGCTAAGGCTGAGCCCTGAGCTAGGCTGAGCCAAGACTAAATGGCTGATAGGCTAAGACTAAGGCTAATGGCTAAAGAAGCTATTAGGGTTAACTAGGAAGGCTAAAGAAGCTAGGCTAAAGACTGGCTGAGGCCAAGCTGAATGGCTAGAGCTAAGCTAATGGCCTAAAGGTAGTAAAGGCTAGGCCAAACTGGCTAGGCTAGAGCTAGGCTGACTGCTAGCCCTAGGCTGAGCTAGGCCAGCTAGGCTGAGCTGAGCCCTAGGCCTAGACTATTAGCTAAGAAGGCTAGTAAGGAATGACTAAGAGCCAAGGCTAACTGATTAAAGCTGGCTAATAAATATCTAGCTAGGCTGAGCCCAACTTGGACTGAGCCTAAAAAGTATTAGGCTAGGCTAATTAAAAATAATGATTAAAGACTAATGAAGGCTGAGCTAATGACTAGCCTAACTAATGATAATAGCTAACTAGTAACTAAGCTAATATTAGCTAGGCCTTATAATAACTAGGCTAACTAAACTAAACTAGTTAATGGTAATGATTAACTAAAACTAAAGATTAAATAAAACTAATAAATAAAAACTAGGCTAATAGCTAAAACTAATAAATAATGAAATAAAGGCTAGGCTAATGAAGCAATAGGCTAATAGCACTAATGACTAAAGGCCTAAAAACTAAAGCCCAAACTATTAAATAACTAAGTAATGAAACTAATGGAGAATAAAGACTAACTAGCCTGAGCTAAACTAGGCTGAAGCCCTAATAATAAAGAGCTAAGACTAAGCCTAACTAATAACTAAAACAAAAGGCTTAACCATAGCTGGTGAGCCCTAACTAAACAAAGCTAGTAACTAGCCAACTAGAACTAAAGGAACTAATTACTAGACTGACAATAATAGGCTAACTAAAGCTAACTAAACTAATTGGAGAGCTAAGTAACAGTAAAGACTAATAGTAAAACTAAATAATGGCTAAAGACTAATAAATAGTAATGACAAATAAACTAGGCTAATATTAATAGCTAAAAGATAATGAAGCAATAAACTAATGAAATCATACTAAAAGGCCTAGAGCTAACTAATAAATAGCTAAACTAATGAAGCTAATGAGACTAAATAAAGACTAGTTAGGCTGAAATGAAGCTAGGCTAGGCTATAATAAAGAATTAAAACTTAAACCTAATTAAGCTAAACTAAATGAGCCCTAGGCCAAAAAATGAACTAAGGCTAATGACAACTAGTAAACTAAAGCTAAACTAGGCTAATAAATAGACTAAGACTAATGATTAGCTAAGAAACTAAACTAGGCTCTGAGCCTAGGCCAATAAGCTAAACTAATTAAAGACTAGCTAGGTAAAGACTAAAAGGCTAAATAATTAAAACTAAAGGAAAACTAACTAAACTAAACTAAACTAAACTAAAGAAACTAAAAAGGCAAATAATAATAGCTAATAAACTAGAGCTAAGACTAAACTAAAGCTAGGCCCCCTGATTTAATTAATAGAATAATGATAAATAATTAAGCTAATAATAAAGGCTAGGTTAATAGGATAAGGCTGATGGCTAGGCCACAGGCCCTAAACTAGATCACAATAGATAACAGACAATGATTAATGGCTAAGACTAAGGCTAAGGCTAAATGGCTAACTAGTAAGCTAGGCTAAATGATTAAAAGGACTAGCTAATGAGCCTAATGAGCCAGGTAAAGACTAAGGCCTAGGCCCTGAGTAAAGGCCTAGGCATGAGACCAAGGCTAAAGCTAGGCTGATCCTGAGCTACTAAAGGCCCTAGGCCCTGTTAAAATGGCCAACTAGCTAAGCTAGCTAGGCTAAAGAGCTAAAATATTAAAGGTGACCTATAATAGGCTAAATGACTATAGGAGCTAAGCTAATAGATTAGTAAGACTAGTGATAAAATGAGCTAGTTAAAATGTGGCTAGACTAGTAACTGACTGGCTGAACTAGCCTGGCTAAGATAGGCTATTAATGGAGGCTAGGACTAGGCCCTAGAAATAAGGCCTAGTGAGGCCAGGCCCTGAGCTACTAAAGAGTAAGGCTAGGAGGCTGAGCCCAAAGGCCTAGGCTGATTATTAGGAGCTAATTAACTAATAAGCTAATGGCTAAACTAACTAGGCTAAAGGCTAAGAGCTAATAATGATTGATAATGGCTGACTAAATGGCTAGAAAGCTAGCTAGGCTGACTAGTAAAGACCTGGACTAATTGGCCCTGCACATGCTGAGCTGAGCTAGATCCTAGGCCTAAGGCTAATTGGATTAACTACTTGCCTGTGATAGCTAGGCTGATTAAAATAATGACTAGGCTAAATGACTGGGCCCTAGGTTAAAGCTAGTAAAGACTAGTGAAGCCACAGGCCTGGGCCACAGGCCCACTGATAGGGTTTAGGCTGAATTAAGGCTAGGCTGATAGCTAAGGCCTGGGCCTAGCTAAAAGAAGCTAGGCTAGGCCCTGGGCTGAGCTGAGCTGGGCCCACAAGGCCCTGGGCCTGGGCCCTGGGCCACAGGCTGGGCCCACAAGGCACAGGCCACTGGGCTGAGCCAGGCCAATGACTAGACTGACTAAATGACTAATTAGAACCTGATTGCTGGGCTCAGGCTGTAGGCTAATCTTGCTATGACTTTGTGGTATTAATGACCTGGGCCCTGAGCTGAGCCTGGGCCCTGATGGGCTGATGACTGTGTGGCTAGGCTAGGCCCTATTAGGCTAGGCTAGTAGACTGACTAGGCTAGTATTGACTATAGCCAGATGAGTGGGCTAATGGCTAGCTAGGCAAGGCCCTAGGCCTAATGATTGGCTAGGCTAGGCTGACTATAGGCTAGCCAGAGGCTGACTAATGCTAAAACTAAACTAGGTTAACTAACTAGCTAATAATAAGACTAATAATAGTAATGGCTAAGACCTAAGATAATAAAACAAATTAAAGGCTATAAACTAATGAGCTAATGACTAATAACTAACCAATGATTAAAAGGCCT
The DNA here is from genome assembly GCA_021442155.1 of Cymbidium sinense. Taxonomy (NCBI): domain Eukaryota; kingdom Viridiplantae; phylum Streptophyta; class Magnoliopsida; order Asparagales; family Orchidaceae; genus Cymbidium; species Cymbidium sinense. The sequence goes on from JAKCPB010001050.1 coordinate 46,973, forward strand.
AAAGGCTTAAAGGCTAATGATAATGACTAATACTAATGGGGCTAATAAAACTAACTAAACTAAACTAAGCTAGGCCCTAATAATGAAACTAAAACTAAACTGGCCAGCCAACTAAAAATATAGAGCCATAAAGCCCTAGGCCAAAGCTAAACCCAGGCTAATACTAGGCTAGCAGATAATAACTAATAAAGCTACTAAACTAATTAATAGATTAAAGACTAGCTAAACTAACTAATAACTAGGCTAACAGCTAAACTATAAGATAAACTAAACTAAGGCTAATGCTGAAAGCCAACTAAAAACTTAGAGCTAAAGAAATAGCTAAAGGCTAAAGCCAACTAAAACTAATAAGCTAAGCTAAGACTATGACTAATGACTAGGTAAGACAGCTAAGGCCTAGGCCCTAGATCTAAATGGCTAATGAAATGATTAAAAGGCTAGCTGAGAATAGTAATGGCTAAGATTAGTGCCTGAGCCCTAGGCCCTGGGCCCAGGTGATCCTAGGCCCTAGGTTGAGCTTATAATGAATAGACAAATGATTGATATTAGCTAAGACTAATAGCCAGAGAAACTAAATGGCTAGCTATACTAATGACTACTGACAGTGACTAATGGCCTGATGACTAGGCTAAGAGCTAGATCCTGAGGCTGAGTGAGCCTGATAGAGGCTAAGTTAAAGGCTGAGCCTGTGCAAGGCTGGAGCCACAGGCCTAGGCCCTTTAGACTGACTAGCTAGGCAGATTGGGCTAAAAAGGCTAACTGGCTGGGCTAAGACCTATAAGCTAGGCTAGATACCAGTAGACAGCTAAGACTAGTAAAATAGTAAACTAATAATAAGAATAAACTAGATAATAGCTAAAGACTAAAAACTAACTAGCTAACTGAGCTAACTAAGCTAAGACTAGGTTAATGAATTAAAGCTAGAGCCCTGACCATAATAGCTGAGCTAATAGAGCTAAAGACTAGGCAGCAACCTAGCTAAGACTAATGAATAGAGCTAAATAAGGCTAGGCCCAAAATGAAAAATAAACTAACTAAAGAATAGCTAAACTAATATAAAATAAAACTAAGCTAATGATTAATGGATTAACTAAAACTGACAAATGACAAACTAGGCTAGCTAAAACTAGTTATAAAGCATGGTAGTTAAGATAAAATAATGATGCCTAAACTGAGCCCTAGGCAGCCCAGGCCCTGACAGGAAACTAAGGGCTAGCTGATTAACTAGAAGACTAAACTAATGACTAATAACTAGGTTAAAGAGCTAGGCCTAGATAAAGAGATAGCTAAATGACTGATTGGCTAACCTAGGCCCTAATAAGCTTAAAGCGGATAAACTAGGCTAAGATGTAAAGCTGGCCTAGGCTGGCCCAGGCTGATGGGCCAAAGGCTGGGCCCATTCCTGGGCCCTGGGCCACACTGGGCTGGCCAAATGGGCCCTGAGCGGCCCAGGCCCTGAGCCTGGGCCCTGGGCCACAGGCCTGGGCTGACTGATGACTGACTGATGACTCTGGCTAAGCTGAATGCTGAGCTAAGCTGTCTAGGCCAAGAGACTTGGATGATTGACTAGAGGCCTGGGCTATGGGCCGAGCTGAGGCCTGAGCCTGGGCTGATTGCTAGGCTGAGCTAAGGCTAAGGCTAGGCTAGTAAAGACTGCTAGATGATTAATTGACTAGCTGGGCTAGCTGGGCTAAATGATGGCTGACTAGGCCTGGGCCCTGGGCTGATGACTGGCTAGCTAGGCCTGACTAGTAAATGAGCTAAGCTGACTGGGCTAGTAACTAATGATTGCTAGGCTAAAGAACTATAAACCACTGACTAGCTAAACTAGAGTAAAATAGGCCTTGACTAAAGCCCTAGGCTAATAAAGACCTATCTATAAAATGACTACTGAGGCTGATTACTAGAACTGAGCTAATAAGGCTTAATTAATAACTAGGCCCAAATGACTAAAACCAGCTACTAATGACTTTAAAGCTGATAACTACTACTAAACTACTAAAACTAAAATTTAACTAAAAACTAAACTAAACTTAACTACTAAACTAATAATAAATAGTCCTAAACTAAAACTAATAAACTAATAAACTAAACTAACTAAACTAATTATGCCTTATTTAATAATTATTGGCTAAACTATTGTCCATTAAGTTCGATGGAGCATCTTAGTATAACTCTCTTGAATCATGCTCCTCTTTTGATTTCTATTAAGGATTAAACATAATGTCATTAAAATATTAATTTTCAAGTCTGGTTAGAAGATAAAAGTTTTCTTATTGTTGCTTATGATTGGTGTTCTCCTCTTCTTCGATGATTATGCATTTGGTATCTGAGATTTTGGCTTAAGCTTACAAGGCTTAAGCATAATATTAGGTGGAGCAAGCGACTTTAAAATTTTTTTTGATAATATCATAAATATGGAACAAGGTTGAAAGATTTGGAAGAACTGGTTATTCTTGATTCTTCTTTTAGTTTAACTTCTGAAGCTAAAGATAATGTCGATGAAGTTTCAAGATATGGAGACATATTGAAGGCAGAAATGCCTCTAAGCATTTTAGAGGGGAAAGAAACACTAAATATTTTCATGCTTTGTAATGAAAATCGTGTTCTTAGTTGCATTCATAAAATCAAAATTTGGATGGTTGAAACTGAAAAAGGGGTTATATTCTCTTCTACTATTAGTTTCTATAAAAATCTTTTAAATAAAACTATCAACTTGAGCTTTTATCTAATCTCTATCATTATTTTATTATATAAGGAATAATGAGTGCTTGGTTGCTCCTTCTTGATGAGGAAATTTTTAATATTATAATGGTATGAATGTTGATTCATTTGTAGAGTGGATGGTTACACTACTTTATTCTTTCAAAAAGCTTGGTTTACTTTTAAAGATGATCTTGTTAATGTTGTTATGGATTTTTTTTCAAGGGAATTATATTCATAAATATTTTACTAGCATTTCTATTGTTCTTATTTATAAAATTTGAAAAGGAAAGTGACCTTGTGATTACTAATCATAAAAGTTTTTTTGTCACTTCTACTTATATTTATGATCAAAGAATTAATAAAATTAAGGATATTATTGGTTTTTCTCATCAAAATCATCCTATTAAATTTTTAGGCTCTCCTTTATATTGTACAAATGAGATCCCATCTTTTTGATGAGGTAATCCATAATATTCAAAACAAAATTTCTACCCTTGAATTTCATATCTTATCCTTTGGTGGTAGATTAATTGTTATTAAAAATATTCTTTTATCTCTTCCTTTTTACTTGTTGCTTAGTATTGTTCCTAATTCTCTTATTCTTATCCTGATTGAAAGTCTTTTTAATAAGTTTTTCTGGGGCTCTAAAAATTCAGCCAAAAGGCTTCATTTGACTTCTTGGTGTAATATGTGTGGTACAATTTATGAAAGTGGTATTGGGTGTAGATCTTTGATGGATTTCACTGATGTTTTTTCTTATAAACTTTCATGGAATTTTGAAAAAAATGAAAGTCTTTGGGCTAAATTCATGAATTTTAAATATTGAAAAAGGTAAGAATCCTTTAATTTGCAATTATAAACATGGTGATTCTATTGTTTGGAAACGGCTTTGTGATAATAAATGGAAAGAGGAACCTCTCATTTTTTGAGGTATTAATAATGGTTCTTCTTTCTTCTGGCAAGATAACTAGATGGGGGTTTTCTACTGATTCTTTATTGAATACCCACTCTACTTCTTTTTTGAAAGTTAGTCATTTTATTTAGAATGGTGATTGGAATTTCTCTCTTTTTAATGATTTGATTCCTAATTTCTTTAATAATAACATCATCAATATTTTTATTGATGGTATTTCTCCAGATCAAATTCTTTTCAAAATTTCTAGTAATAGAGAATTTTCTTTTAAAGATACTTGGCACCATATCAGAGTTAAAAAATCATCTTCTCCTATTTTCTTTAAAATTTGAAATAATATTATTCCTACTTCTTATTCTATTCTTTTGTGGAAAATTTTAAGGGATTATATTGTTGTTAACTCTTTAATTTTGGACAAGGTTTTCTCCCTCTAAATTTATGTGTTGCTTTCATATTAAGAATGTTAGTCATGTTTTTATTAATGGTGCCATTGCCTCTAAAGTTTGGGGTTGGTATAAGGATTTATTTAAGTTAAATTATTTTAATAGAAATTTAACTTTAATTCAACTTCCTGACTCTTATTTTCTTAATACTATTAAAGGGCATATCAAAATTGTGATGGCTTAATAGAAATGATGATAAACATCATAATGTGCCTATGAATCATAAGAGGATTATTGTTAGGACTAAAGAAAAGATTTTTTTTCTTTACAGAAGGCTACTCTTCTTAGTGGTACTAATTTTAGAGGTTGCAAGTTTGTTTCCTCTAAATTGGGTATCAATTTCCTTATTGTGACTTCGTCTCAGTTATAAAATTATTCATTGGATTAAGCCTCTTGATTATTATATTAAAATTAATATTGATGGCTCAATAACAAGTTGGGTTGTGGTGGTATTTTAGGAATAATCTTGGGAATATTATCTTGGCTTTTTCCACTCCTCTCTATTAATTCTATTATTTTAATTGATGGATGTTTATCATGCTCTTAAGCTTTATTTGGATAGAAATTTTCATACTATTTGGTTTGGAATCGATCTTTGAGATGGTTCTTTCTATGATTTCTAACCATATAATGTTGAGGTTTTTTATTTAATTAGAATAATTAAAGCTATTATCTCTAAACTTTCTTTTAAAGTTACTCATATTTCAAGAAAAGGTAATGCTTGTGCAGATTTCTTAGCTAGTTTGGGGATTAATTTTTCTGATTTTACTTTGTTTACCAATGTGGATATTCCAAAGCAATTTAGAGGGCTATCTAATTTAGATAAATTCGGTTTGTCTTATGTTAGATTTTCTTAATTTTTCTTCTTTTTTCTTTTTTCTTAATTTGTTGGTTTCTTGGGCTTAGAGCTTATGATAGTTTTGGTTTGTTCGACTAGCTCTATTCTTTCTTGGGTATGTTCTTGTATTTTTTATGTACTTTATAGGTTGGTATGTTGGCTTACGGTGTTTTGGTTTGTCCATTCTCGTTTACTCCTACTTTTAATGTGGTATTCTTATGGGCTTATTCTTTGGGTTTTGGTTGGTTGGTTTGTTTTCCTTTGGTGGCTTTGTGGTTGGCATCATTGAGCTTCTTAGTTATTGGGTGCCTTCTCTGGATGAGATGTTGGTTGTTCTTCTCTTCATTCAATTTACTTTTAGCTGGTTGGGCTGATTTGGTTTTGGGTGTGGAAATTGCTTTCCTTTGTGGCTTTCGTGGCCTTGTTGTTTCTGATTTTGTTTTGTGGCTGCTGTATGTGTGCTCATTTTTTATCTTTATCATCGCTTCTGTCTTAGAAAACTTACTGTGTTAGTTAGTTGATGAAATTGAAAGAAGAATGTTGAATTTGAATTTGTTCTCTGTTAAAACAAAACCTAAAACCCTAAACCCTAAACCTTAAAACCCTAAACTCTAAACGCTAAACCCTAACCCTAAACCTTAAACCCTAAACCACAATGCCTAAACTTAAACCTAAAGTAACTAAATAAATTTAAAAAAAATGTAAACCCTAAAACCTAAAAAACCTAAACCTAAACCTAAACCCTAAGAATGGGAAGAACCATGACGAGAAGAACATTATTGTCAAGGTGCTCGGCCTAGATCCGGAAGTGGAACTCAAGGTGAACAACGTTATCAATGGTGGTGGGGGATCTGGAGGTGCTGGTGGATATGGTGGTGGTGGTCAGAGCAGTGGTGGTTGTGGAGGCAGGAGGAGCAACGGAAGTTACAGCCGTGGTGGTGGAGTGTGAGATCGAGGATATGAGGGTTTGGATACGAACTGGAGAAACTGAAGAAGGGCTGATCTGATCAGCTGCTTATGGAACTCTTTATTTACAGTAGAGACGGTTCTAGTTATCTAGGGTTTTTTATCTGCTCAATGCGTGCTCATTTTTTATCTATGTCATCGCTTGTGTCTTAGAAAACTTGGTGTGTTACTTGGTTGATGAAATCAAAAAGAAGAAATGTTGAATCTAAATTTGTTCTCTATTAAAAAAAACCAAAAACCCTAAACTAAAACCTAAACCCTAGACCTAAAACCTAAACCCTCAACCTTAAACCCTAAAACCCTAAACCCTAAACCCTAAACCCTAAAACCTAAACCCTAAACCATAAACCCTAAACCTTAAACCCTAAACCCCAAAGCCTAAACCCTAAACCCTAAACCCAAAACCCTTAACTAACCCTAAACCCTAAACCCTAAACCCTAAACCCTAAAAAGCTAAAAAGCTATCTCAAAACTAAATAAAATGTAATAATAAAATATATAAATAAACTAAACCAAAATAAAATAAAATAAAAACCTAAACTAAAACGTAAACCTAAACTAAAACCTAAACCTAAACTAAAACGTAAACCTAAACTAAAACCTAAACCTAAACTTAAGCATAAACCTAAACCTAAAGAAAATAAATTAAAAATTAAAAATTAAACTAAAATAAAATAAATAAAAACCTAAACTAAACAAAAAATTAAAAGCCTAAATAAAATAAAAACTAAACCTAAAATAGAATAAAATAAAACTAAGTCAAAACCCTAAACCTAAAAAATAAATCTAAAAAATAAAACCTAAAAATTAATAAACATTAAAACCTAAACCTAAACTAAAAAAAACCTAAACCTAAAATAAAAATAAAATAAACCTAAACTTAAACTAAAATAAACTAAACTAAAATAAATAAAACTTAAACCTATAACTTAAAAAAAACTAAACCTAAACCTAAATCTAAACCCTAAACCTAAACTTAAACATTAAAAATAAACTAAAATAATAAACCTAAAATAAATAAACTAAACTAAATAAAAATATATAATTAATCCTAAGTAAAAATAAAAAATAAAATAAACTAAAATAAATAAATAGACTAAATAAACTAAATAAACATAAACTTACCACCTTACTAAATTTTTTACATAAACAAGAAAAACTATAAATAAAAAAACCATAACCCTAAACCTTTAACCCTAAACTAACCTTAAACCAGAACTAAAAACCTATAAACCTTAAACCCTAAACTAACTATAACCTTAACTAAACTCTAAACTAAACTCCAAAACCTAAAATAAATCCTAAATCCCTAAATTAACCCTATACCTTAAAACCCTCAACTTGTCAAACTCAACTCCTAAACTCCTAAACCCTAAACCCTAAAACCTACAACCCTAAACCCCAAACTATAACCATTAAACCTTTAACCCTAAAAACCTAAAAAGCTAAACCTAAACTAAATAAAACCTAAAAATAAAATAAATAAAAAACCTAAACCTAAATAAATAAAATAAAATAAAATAAAAGAAAAACCTAAACTAAAACCTAAACATAAACCTAAATCTAAACTTAAACCTAAACCTAAAAATAAAAATAAAATAAAACAAAAAATTAAAACTAAACTAAAATGAAATAAATAAAAACCTAAACTAAACTAAAAAAATAAAATAAACCACAAAAAATTAAAAACCTAAATAAAATAAAAACTAAACGTAAAATAGGAATAAAATAAACCTAAAATAAAATAAAATATAAAGTAAATAAAAACCTTAACCTAAAAAATAAACCTAAAATAAATAAAAATAAAACCTAAACCCTAAACTAAAAAAAAAACCTAAATCCCAAATAAACAAATTAAAATAAACCTAAATCTAAACTAAAATAAACTAAACTAAAATAAATAAAACCTAAACCTAAACCTAAAATAAACTAAACCAAAACCCTAAACTCAAAAAAATAAAATAAACTAAACATAAACCTAAACCAAAACGATACAATAAAACCTAAAAATAAACCTAAAAAAAAAATCTAAAACCTAAACCTAAAAAAAAATAAAAAATGTAAACCTATCCCTAAAATAAAAAAATAAAACCTAAACCTAAAAATAAAATAACATTAAAACTAAATTAAAAAATAAACATAAACCAAAACCTAAACCTAAAAGATAAACTAAAAAAACCTTAATTAAAGTAAATAAACTAAACTAAATAAAAATTAAAAATAAACCTAAATAGAAAGGAAAATTAAAATAAACTAAAATAAATAAAAAATAAACTACATAAATCTAGACCTATTGGTTTACTTTTTTAAAAAAAATTTTAAACTCTAAAGCCAAAACCCAAATCCCAAACCCTAAATCTTAAACCCTAAACCCTAAAACTAACACTAAATCATAAACCCAAAACCCAAACCTACTAAACAGAAAACCATAAACCCTAAATTAACCTTAAACCCTAAACCCTAAAGTCTAAACTTTAAATGTTAAACCATAATCGTAATCATAAACCCTAAACCCTAAAACCCTAAACCCTAAACCATAAAACTATAAACTCCTAAAACCCTAAACACTAAACTAACCTAAACCTCAAAATGTTAAACCTTAAAGTTTAAACACTAAATCAACTCAACCTAAACTCCTAAACCTAAACTCCTAAACTAACTCCTAAACTAACCTAAACTCAAACTTAAACCTAAACACCCTAAACCTTATTCCTAAACTCCTAAACTTTAACCTAAACTAACCTAAACCCTAAACTAAACCCAATCTTAATCTAAACCCTAAACCCTAACCACTAAACCTAAACCTAAAACCTGCTAAACCTAAACTAAATAAAACCTAAAAATAAAAAAAATAAAAAAAATAAAAACCTAAATAAAATATAAAATGCAAAATAAAATATAAACTAAAACTATAACCTAAACCTAAACCTAAACCTAGAAATAAAAATAAAATAAAATTAGAAATTAAAACTAAACTAAAATAAAATAAATAAAAATATAAACTAAACTTAAAAAAAAATAAACCAAAAAAAAATCAAAAACCTAAATAAAAAAAAACTAAACATAAAATAGACATAAATAAAAACCTAAAATAAAATAAAAAAAACTAAATAAAACCTAAACCTAAAAATAAACCTAAAATAAAACTTAAAATAAATAAAAATAAAATCAAACCCTAAACTAAAAAAAAACAAACCTAAATCCAAAATAAACAAAATAAAATAAACCTAAAACTAAACTAAAATAAACTACTAAACTAAAATAAATAAAACCTAAACCTAAAATAAAGTAAACCTAAACCCTAAACTCAATAAAATAAGATAAACTAAACATAAACCTAAAGTTAAAATAAAAAATAAAACCTAAAAATAAACAAAAAATAACAACCTAAAACCTAAACCTAAAAAAATAAAATAAAAACCTAAACCTAAACCTAAAAATAAAAAAATAAAACCTAAACCAAAAAATAAAATAAAAATAAAACTAAATTAAAATAATAAACATAATCCTAAAGCTAAACCTAATAAATAAACTAGAGTAAAAAACCTTAACTAAATAAACTAAACTAAATAAAAAATAAAAATAAACCTAAATAAAGAAAATTAAAGTAAACTAAAATAAATAAAAAATAAACTAAGTAAACTAAATAAACCTAGACCTATTTGTTTATTTTTAATTCTTTTTTTTCAAAAAAAATTTTAAACCCTAAAGCCAAAACCCAAAACCTTAACCCCTAAATCTTAAACCCTATACCTTAAATCGTAAACCTTAAAACTATCCCTAAACCTTAAACCATAAACTTACAACCCTAAACCCTAGACCTTGAAACCTAAAAAACCCTAAACCTTAAACCTTAAATTAACCTTAAACCCTAAACCCTAAACCCCAAACTTTAAACCCTAAACTCTAACCCTAATCATAAACCCTAAACCCTAAACCCTAAACCCTAAACACTAAACTAATCCTAAACCCTAAAAATGCTAAACCTTAAAGCCTAAACACTAAACCCTAAACCCTAAACCCTAACCCTAAACACTATTCTTGCTTCCTCAGAAAGAAGGGGAGGTTGCTCTCCTAACATCCACTCTATGGAAGACTTTTCTAATATGATTCTTGATTACAATCTAATTGATATTGGTTTTCTCACTATACGCTATAACTCTAGACTCTAGGCTTGATAGGACCTTCTTAATTCCCTTTGGATCAATCAATGGCCCTCACTGCTGAGCATTTGACAACTTTGTCGACCATGCTCGACTTTTAATTTTTGTCAAAACTTCTTCCAGTACACTATCCTCCCCTACCTCTTTTAGATTCCAAAATATGTGAATCCAATATATATTGATTTCATTAATGTTGTTTCCATTAATTGATGGCCTATTCATCCGCAATTTCTAAAGGCATGATTCTTTGGCTAAGCTTAAAATACTTAAACAAAACTTAAATTGGTGGAACAAGCATCATTTTAAAATCTTTTGCCAATCTCAAAAATATGGAACAATTAGTTTTCTCTTAAAGATGTTGTTAACTAACTAATAAGCTTGATGATTTGAATAAAGATAACTTTATTAATTATCGAATATGGAGGAAACCTACTAGCGATAAAAGGCCACTAGCAAACATATTGCTGATGGTGACAGAAATACAAGGTATTTCCATGCTCTTTTCAAAAAAGGAAAGCCTTAAACTCTATTAAAAAAAATAAAAAATGATAACGGTAGCTGGATCATTGATAATAATGAAATTAAAGATTCTGTCATACAAAATTTTAAAAACTTATTAAGCAACAACCCTTCCTTAGAAGCCCTCTCCAACACACACCGATCCCTCAATTACTAATGATGACAACCACTTGCTCACTTTGTGTCCTAAAGTCGAGATTAGTAGTATTCTCAATAGCATGAACACCGATTCTATACTATGGCTACCACTCAATTCTTTCAGATTATTGGCCTATTATTAAGTCTGACCTTGTTGATGCTATTGTTGATTTTTTTTGATGGCAACCCTTTACCTAGATATTTTTCTAGCACTTCCATTGTTCTCATTCCCAAAACTAATAATCTTGATTCTTAATTTTAGACCCATCGCCTTTGTACCTTCTTTCATAAACTCATTGCTAAATTAATTGCTAATAGGATTAGTCCGCTGCTGCCTAAAATTATTTTTCCTAACCAAACTAGCTTCATTATAGGTAGAGCTATATATGATAACATACTTTTAGCCTAAGAGCTGATTCATGACATTGACGTTCCTACCAGAGGTGGCAACATCCTCTTCAAACCGGACATCTCTAAAGATTTTGACAACCTCTCTGGGATTTCCTTTTCAAATTCTTCATTTTTGGGTTTTCGATATTTTCATCCCTCATCAAAATTGTATTACCAATGTTTGGTTCTCTTATCATGAATGGTGAGTCCCTAGGCATCTTTACTTTGATGCATTTGAACAAGGAGATCCCCTTTCACCCTTTTTTATTATTATTGTTGAATACCTTTGAGGATTCAATCATCTTTTCTACAAAATCCTAACATGTTTTAGAACTCAAGGTCTTCCGCTTTTCATCTTAGTTTGATGACTTTATAATCTTTAGCAATGCCTCTATTCTGCACATTAAAACTATTAAGAACCTTTTAAATAAATTTGGCAATGAAAGAGGCTTCTTTCTAAATGAAGGAAAATGTTGTCTCATTCCTTCCTCTAAAATCCCTAGTAATAGTATCAACCAAATCTAGAGAATTACTATTTTTTAGCGACAACAACTTCCTATTAATTATCTTGGTGCTCCACTTTTTAAAGGTCAGAAAAGATCTCATCTTTTGATGAGCTAATCTAAAATTTCTAATAAAATTTCTATTTGGGAATTCCATTAACTCTCTCTATGGTAGGCTCACTTTGATTAAGAGCACCCTTAACTAAATACCCTTTATACCTCATTCAAACCATTGTAATTCTATCATTTAATGAATTGAGCCCTTAACAAATTTTTTGGGCTCATAATTCCTCTAAAAGAATGCCGGACCTCTTGGTATAAAAGTTGTGGCACTCTTAAAGGGTCTTGATGTAAGCCAATCAAAGTAGCTATCACTATCTTTTCCTATAAACTTTGGTGGAATTTTAGAGTAACAATAGTCTTTGGGCTAATTTCATGATCTAAATATTGCCAGGGTAAGCACCCTCTCATTTGTCCCTATAAAGCAGCGGGAGACTCTCCTGTTTGGAAAAGACTTTGTTCCATCAAATGGGATGTCAATCAATGGGATTAACTCCTTCTTTTGTCAAGATAAGGAGGAGGTCCCATTGACACTTACTTTCTACCCACTCCACCGCCGCTATTAAAGTGAACTCTAAGATATGTGGAACAATAGTAAGCTTACATTATATTCCTTCCTTTAAAACAAGCTTAATACTATTCCTATCATTCCTAGCAATCAAGATCATCCTTTTAAGCTTTCACATAATGGTGATTTAAACTTTAAAATGTTTGATTCACATTAAAGAAGCTCATGATTTTTCCAATGTGTTTCAATTCTATGGAATAACAAGATCCCTACTTATTCTCTACTTCATATTTTGAAAAACATCATCCCGGACTCCGTGAGGTTTTCAATTACCTTCAAAATGCCAATTCTTTCACATTGAGAATGTGAATCATGTTTTGTTAACAGGCCATTGCTTCTAAACTTTGATTTGGTATGATGACCTCTTTAACATTGTCATTTACAATGGCTCCATAACTTTATACCAAATTTGAAGTTTATTTTGACAACACTATTAAAGGTCACATTAAAGTCATAACTGTTATCACTCTTATTTGGTTCATATGGATGGACTGAAATGATGCAAAACATTGTGGGATCCCTATGAACCACATGAGGATAATTACTAGAATTAAAAACAAAATTTGTGACTTGTTCAATGCCAATCTCATTAACTACAAACAATTCAAAGGTTGTAAATTTGAGGCTAATAAATTGGGTTTTAACTTGCGGATCAACCACATTGTGAAGATGACAAGATTTTCTATTAAAACCTCATGCATACTATTAAAATTATCACCGATGGCTCTTTCTCATAAAGGTTTATGTGGTGGAATTTTAGAAAACTTAATGGTAAAGTCCTATGTGCTTTTGCTTACCCCAAAATTCTTGCCTTCTCTGAGCTCATGGCGATACAAAGCTCTTGAGATTTCTTTCTCAATATTTGATTGAGATGGATGCCCTAATTGATCTTTGACTTCCACCAAAATGGGCAATACTAATTGTACTACCTTCAAGAAAACTAGAGCTCCCTTAACTCTATTTTAAAATCACATGAATGGCATGGTAATGGTCACACCGCCAATCTTCTAGAATGGATGGAATAAATTTCGATCAACCAACACTACCTAAACATTTGTTTGGTTAATTGGACAATCTCCCTTATCTAAAATTAATCTAACCTATTGATTGACTTTCAATACATTTTAACTACATGATAACTTTTACTTAGTGTCATTGTTTTGGCATTTCTGATGCATCATCCTAATATCCCGCTATTTGTTGATCTCTAATGTGTTAGTTTAATTTCCTTAACTTTAATTGGGAGCTTATACTTCAAATGTGTTGTTGTTCCTTTAATTTGTCATGCATCATCCTATTACTCCTTGCTCCTTTGTTGAGCTATGTGGCATCTTATTTAATTATCCCAACCTTGTTTGGGGTCTTATCATCTAAGATGTTTCATTTCTGAGGGAGATGTATTACTTAATGCTCTATTTTCTTGCTATATTTTGATCAACATACAGATTTTTCCTTTTAATTATATTACCCTTGCCTCAATGTCTAACTGCTATACTCAGATAAATTTATGGTCACTAATTTATCTAATATTCTTCCTTATTATGGTTGTAGCCTCTCTATGCTCCATAACCTTACCTCCACAACAAAAGAGAGATCTTGAAATATCCTTGCTATTATAACTTCTTTCTACAAAATTGGAATTATTTCTTGAATTCCAATATTACATATTAGCTACTATATGTGTCTTATGGATATCAAACATGACTTTTCTTTGAACCACTTAATAAACTATGTTGTATCATTCTTAGGTTTATCTTATGTAGGTTGCAATATTGTTGATGTTTTAATTGTTATTGTTGGAATTTTGGGCCTTTTGTCCTACATACCCTCTATTGAGGTTGTTTTCTACATGTTTTAATTGTTGATTTTCTTGTTAGCAATAGGGCTTTTGCTGATCTTTACATGTTTGTGGTCTTTCTAAACCGCTATTTTTTACATCTCGGTCAACTCCCTTGGACTTCTATCTATCGGATTTATCTTATGCATTGTCTATTTTGAATGGGTAGTTTTATGGCCATCTTGTTATTTTCTATCTTGGTTGTTGATGACCGGATCATTGAATCTTATGTCAAATGTCGCTTCGGGTTGTGCATCATATTCGCAGGTACTTTTGGAGTTGTTTATTGCTTTGGCTAACCTCATATACCCAACCTACCAGAGAGAGAAACAATTTCGCTTATTTTTTTTATCTCATTAGACTACTTACTTAGTGGCTTTTAGTTTGTCTATGAGGATGAGCTTACCGCAAGTCATCCTTATTTGAAGGATATTTATGTTCATTTTCCTTTGAACCCATTTTGTTTCTATTTACATCTCTAATTTTAATGGAGTTTTATATGGTGGGTGTAATAATTGTATTTTGTTTCCACTGCTACCATTGATTTTGTCCTTTGTCCATCAGGTTGTCTTTGTGGTTGTTGGTTGTTTCATGGCTTTCGATTTTTATGCTTGTGTGTTAACATCTTACTTCACTCTGTAATTTTTTTCCATCTAGTTCAGTCTTGCTAAACTTCCCATTCTATCTCGAATTAACTTATGCATTGTCTATTTTGAATGGGTGGTTTTATTAATTTGTTGTTATTTTCTCTTGGTTGTTGGTTGATATGGTTCATTGAGTCTTATGTCCTTACTCGGGTTGTTTATCATGACTTTGTAACCGACTCTCGTTTGTCGCATGCAAGCTTCTTTGTGTTATCTCTAATTATCTTTATTTGAATTGTTTGTGGTAACCCTTTACCTATTTCTTCTAATCTGTTGATGTATTCCCATCTCTTCTCTGATAGACTTCTACAATTCTTATGGTAATTTCTTATGCTATCTTACTTTACACTTGTCGTTTAACTTTGCAACAAGGAGGTTGTTAACATCTGCATTACATTCATTGACTTTTCTAAATATCCTGGTTGTTTACTTGTCGCTTACTAAGATCAGATATTTATTATTATCATATACATTTAGGATGGAGTTAATACCATGCTTTGACCTGAGGATGTCGATATTACATCTGATTTTATTGCTTCTTACCTTTGCTTTCTCGATGTTTTCCTATGGTGGGTCTTCTTGTTGGTCTCATTAAACCCATATCTAGTTAAAATATGGTTGAAATGATCGCTTTTCATTTTGTTGGGATTATCATGCCATGGGGCCTAATATGATGACATATATTTTGCATGGGATCCTCTTATCCATTCTCGCTTCTTGTCGCTTTCTTTTCTTCTACTCAGATATATTTGCTATGTTTTGGTATTATGCTCAAAAGATCTTCTTCAAATGCTATACAGTTCTATTATGATGAGCGGATGATTTCACCCTTTGTTGGTAGTAGCTTGTGATGTAACCCTTTGTTGAAGTTTGATGCTCATATTTGCATCTAACTTATGAGAGCTGAGCCTTCTCTATCACACTTTACTATCATTCTCGAATTATTTTCTATCATTTTTCTCAGATTACTAACATAAATAAACAAAACCTAAACCTAAACCTAAACTAAATAAAATAAATAAACTAAAATAATCTTAACCCAAAACTAAAAAAGCAAACCTAAAAATAACCAAAATAAACCAAACCTAAACCTAAAAAAAAATAAAACCTAAATCTAAAATAAAATAAAAATAACTCAACTAAAGATAAACCTAAACATAAAATAAACTAAAATAAAATAAACTAAAATAGATAAACCTAAAATAAATAAACTAAACAAAATAAAAATAAAAAATAATCCGAAAAAAATAAAAATAAAATAAACTCAAATAAATTAAAATTAAACTAAATACACTAAACTAACCTAAACCCTAAAACTAACCCTAAACCCTAAACCCTAAACCTACAACCCTAAACCCGAAACCCTAAACCTAAACCATAAAACCCAAAACTCTAGAACATAAACCCTAAGCCCTAAACCCTAATTCCTAAATCCTAAACCTTAAAACCCTAAACTCTAAACCCTAAATGCTAAACCTTAAATTATAAATTGAAACTAAAACTAAAAACTAAACCTAACTAAAAATAACTAAACTACCTAATTAACCTACCCTAAAAAAACTAAACCTAAATCTAAAACCCTAAACTAAACTAATAATAAACTAAACCCTAAACCTAACTAAATTAAAAAAAACTAAATAACTAACTAAACTCCTAAACCTAAACCACTAATAATAACTAAACTAACAATAAATTACTAAACTTAATAAACTAAAACTAAACCTAAATAATAAACTAACTAACTAAAACTAAAAAAAAATAAACTTAAACCTAAATCTAAACCTAAACCAAAAGTTAACTAAAACTAAACTAAACTAGTTAAAACCTAAACCTAAACCTACTAACTAAACTAAGCTAAACCTTAACCTTAAAACTAACTAAAAAACTAACTAAACTAAATTAAAAACTAACTAAAAAATAAACTAACTAAACATAATAATAACTAAACTAAACCTAACTAATAAAATAACTAACTAATAAACCTAAAAACTAAACAAACCTAAACCTAAACTTAAAACTAAAACTAACTAAAACTAAACTAAACTAACTAAACTAAATCTAAAACCTAAACCCTAATAAAAACTAAACTAATAATAAAATAAAACTAAAACTAAACCAAAACCTAAACCCTAAACCTAAAACTAAACCTAAATTAATAAAAAACAAACTAATAAACCTAAATAACTAAACTAAACTAACTAAAAAACTAAAAAAACTAAACTAAAAACCCTAAACTAATAACTAAACCTAAACCCTAAACCCTAAACCTAATAAAATAAAAAACCTACTAAAACTAATAACTAAAACTAAACTAATAAAATAACTAAACTAAACCAATAAACTAAACTAATAACTATAAACTAACTAACTAAACCAATTAAAATAAACTAAAAAAAACCTAACTAAACTAATAACTAAACTAAACTAACTAAAACCTAAAACTAATTACTAAACTAACTAAACTAAATTAAAACTAACAAACTAACTAACTAATAAACCCTAAACCTAACCTAACTAAACCTAAACTAACCTAACATAAACTAATAACTAAACTAAAAAACTAAACTAAATCTAAACCCTAAACATTAAACCCTAAACCTACTTAACTAAACTAAATTAACTAATATCTAAACCAATAATAACTAAATAAATAAAACTAAAATTACTAAACCTAAACTAATAAACTAATAAAAATAACTAAACCTAAAACTAAATAAACTAAATAAACTAAAACTAAAACTAACCAAAAAACTAAACTAAAAAAACTAATAACTAAACTAAACTAATAAACTTAATAACCTAAAAAAAACTAAACTAAATAACTAAACTAAAAAAACTAATTAATAAATAAACTAAACTAACTAAACCAAAAAACTAACTAATAACTAAACTAATTAAACAAGCTAAATTAAACTAATAACTAAACGAATTAAACTAATAAATAAAACTAAACTAACTAAACTAACTAACTAAAATTAATAATAAACTAACTAACCTAAACCCTAAACCTAACTAAAACTAACTAATAAACTAATAACTAATAAACTAACTAAAACTAACTAACAAATAAACCTAAACTAACTAATCTAAACTTATACAAATAACTAAACTAAACTAATAATAATAAAACTAATAAATAAAACTAAACCTAAACCCTAAACCCTAAACCTAATAACTAATAACTAAGCTAATAACTAATAAAACTTGAACTAAAAATTAAATAAACTAATAAAACCTAAACTAATAAACTAAATTAATAAAACTAAACTAAAACTAATAAAAACTAATAACTAATAAACCAAATAAATAAACCTAATCCTAAACCCTAAACAAATTAAAACCTAAACTAAATCCTAAAACTAAAACTACTAAACCTAAACCTAAACTAAAAATAAATAATAATAATAACCTAACTAAAACCTAAACTAAACTAAATAACTAATAAACTAACTAAAACTAAAACTAACTAAACTAATGATAAAACTAATAAACTAATAAAATTAAAAACTAATAAATTAAACAAAACCTAAAACTAATAAAAAAAATAACTAAACTAAAACTAAAATCTAATAAACTAAACTAAACCTAAACCTAAACTAACCCTAAAATAATAACTAAACTAACTAAACTAAATAATAACTAAACTAAACTAAGTTAAATTAATTATTAAACTAAACCAAAATTAAGAAAACTAAACTAAAAAGTAATAAAACTAACAAACTAAACTAAAAACCTAAAACCCTAAAACCTAAAAACTAAACCTAAAACTAACTAAAATAAAACCCTAAACCATAAACCCTAAACTAATTAAACTAATCCTAACTTAACTAAGAAAAATTAAAAACTAAACTTATAATAAATAAACTAATAAACTAATAAAACTAATAATAAATTAACTAAACTAATTAAGCCTAAACCCTAAACCTAAACCCTAAACCCTAAACCCTAAACTTAATAAACTAATCAAAAAAACTAACTAAAACTAATAAACCAACTAAAAAAAAACCTAAACCCTAAACCTAAACTAAATCTAAACCCTAAACCTAATAAACTAACTAAAACTAAAACTAACTAAACCTTATAAACTAATAAACTAATAAAAACAAATAACTAAACTAAACTAATAACCTAAAACCTAAAACTAAACCTAAACCTTTAACCCTAAACCTTAAACTAAAAATTAAAACTAATAATTAAACTAAAAACCTAAACCTAAACCTAATAAACTAAACTAAACTAAACTAAAATAACTAATAAGCTAAAACTAAACTAAACCTAATACACTAAACTAAACCTAAACCTAAAACCTAAACTAATAAAACACTAAACCAATAACCAATAATAATAAACAAAAGCTAATAACTAATAAAAAGTAAACCATAATAAACTATTAATAAAACTAAACCTTAAACCCTACACCTAATTAAAACTAACTAAAACTAATAAAATAAACCTAAACTAAACTAAATAACTAACTAAAACTAAATAACTAAATAACTAATAACTAAAAAGCTAAACTCTAAACTGTAATAACTAAAATCTAACTAAACTAAACTAATAAAACTAACCTAAACTAACTAAAACTAACTAACTAACTAATAAAACTAATTAATAAAGCTAATAAAACTAAAACTAACTCATAACTAATAAAACTAAACTAACTAACCTAAACCCTAAACCCTAAACCTAAATTAAATCTAAACTAATAACTAAACTAAACCTAATAAATAAATTAAACTAATAAAACTAATAACTAAACTAATAATTACAATAACTAACTAATAACTATCCTAAAACTAATAACTTAAACCCTAAACCTAAAACTAAACCCTAAACCCTAAACCCTAAACCCTAAACCCTAAACTAACTAGTAAACTAATTAAATAAGCTAATAACTAAACTAATACATAGCTAACCTAATAACTAAACTAATAAAACTAACTAACTAATAAGTAATAACTAAACTAACTAAACTAATTAATAACTAATAATTAAATAACAAAAACTAAACCCTAAACTATCTAATTAATAAAACCTAAACCTAATAACTAAACCTAAACCTAAACCTAATAAAACTAAACTAACTAAACTAAAACTAATTAATAACCTAAATAAAAATGCTAAACCTAACTATACTAAACTTAAACTAAACTAAACCTAAACCTAATAACCCTAAACTAAACTTACTAAATTAATAACTAAACCTAAACCTAAACCTAAACCTAAACCTAATAAAACCTAATAAAACCTAAACCTAAACCTAAACTAAACCTACACTAAACTAAGACAAAACCCCTAATAACTAAAACTAAATAAACATAAACCTAATTAACTAAATTAAACTTAAAACTTAAACCTCAACCTAAATCTAAACCTATACCCTAAAAACCTAAACCTAAACTAACTAATTAATAACTTAAACCTACACAAACAACTAAAACTAAACTAACTATAACTAATAATAACTAAAAACTAATAACTAAACTAAAACTAAAACTAAAACTTACACTAACTAAAATAATAAACCTAAACCAAAAACCCTAATAACTAGTAACTAAATTGACTAAATAACTAATAATTAACTAAACTAAATTAAACCTAAACTCTAAACCTTAAACCCTAAACCTAATAAAGTAAATTAAACTAAACCTAAACCTAAACCCTAAACTAATAACTAAACTAAACTAAACTAACTAAATAAAAACTAATAATAAAAAAAACTAAAACCTAAATATAAACCCTAAACTAATAAAACTAAACTAAAACCTAAACCTCTAAACCTAAACTAAAAACTAAACTAACTAAACTAATTAATAATTAAACTAATAAAAACTAATTAAACTAACTTAAACCTAAACCTAAACCCTAAACACTAAACCCTAAACCCCATAAACCTAAACCCTAAAACTAATAATTAAACTAACTAAACAAACCTAAACTGAAACTAATAAACTAATAATAACTAAACTAATAACTAAAAAATAACTAATAAACTAATAAACCTAAATCCTAAACCCTAAACTAAACTAAACTAATATAAGCATAACTAAAACTAATAAAACTAAACTAATAAACTAAAAACCTAACTAAAATTTAAACCCTAAACCCTGAACCCTAAACCTAAACCCTAAACCTAAACTTAACTAAACTAAAAACTAAACTTAATAAACTTATAAAAACCTAAATAACTAAAAAACTAAAACCTAAACTAATAAACTAATAACTAAACTAAATGAAAACTAAAACTAAGCTAACTAATATAAACTAACTAAACTAATAAACTAAAACTTAAAACTAAAACTAATAAAACTGATAAAACTAATCTAAACCCTAAACGCAAAACCTTAAACCCTAAACCTAAACTAATCCTAAACCCTAAACCCTAAACTAAATTAAAACCCTAAACCCTAAACCTAAACCTAACCTAAACGTAAACCCTAAACCTAATAACTAACTAATAACTAAAACTAGAATTAAACTAGTAAAATAAAACTAAACCTAAACCCTAAACCCTAAATCCCCCTAAACCTAAACTAATAAATTAAATAAACTAATAAACTTAAACCTCTAAACCTAAACCTAAACCTAATAACTAAACTAATAATAACTAAACTAAATAACCTAAAACCAACTAAAACTAAACTAATAACTATAACCACAATCTAAAACCTAAACCCAACTATTCAACTAAACTAAACTAATAACTAAACCAATAAAAACTAATACATTAACTAAAAATAAAACTAATAAATTAAAATAACTAATAAAACTAATAATAAACCTAAAACCTAAACTAACTAAAAACCACTAAACGTAAAAACTAATAACTAAAACTAAAAAACCTAAACTTAAACCTAAACCCGCCTCTAAAACCTAAACTAACCTAAACCTAGACCTAAACTAATAACTAAAGTAAACCTAAACCTAACCTAAACTAAAATAAAACTAAACCTAAAATGTAACTAACTAAATTAAATTATAACTCAAACTAACTAATTTACCAAAAAATAAACTAATTATTAAAATTAAACCTAAACCTAAACCCTTAAACCCCTAAACACCCATAAAACCTAAACTAAAAACTAATAAATAAATCTAATAACCTTACTAAACTAAACTAAACTAATAAACTAATAAAACTAACTAAACTAATGAAACTAAAAAAAAACTAAACTAAATAAAGACTAAACTAATAAGTTAAACTAAAAAAACTAACTAAACTAACTAAAAATAATAACTAAACCTAAACCTAATAACTAAAAAAAACTAAACTAAACCTAAACCATAAAACCTAAACAAAACTAAAACTAAACTAAAACTAATAAACTAAAATCTAATAAACTAAACTAACAATAAAACTAATAACTAAACTTAAACTAAAAACTAATAATAACTAACAACTAAACTAATAATAAACTAAACTAATAACTAATAATAAACTAATTAAACTAAATTAAACTAATAATTAATAAACTAATAAAACCTAATAACTAACTAAACCTAACTAACTAACTAAACTAATCACTAAAACTAATAACTAAAACTAAATCATAAACCATAAAGCCTAAACCTAAACTAATAATAAATAAAACTAATAACTAAAACTAACTAACAAACTAAACTAATAACTAAGCTAATAAACTAACTAATAAACTAATAAACTAAACTAACTAAAAGTAAAACCTAAAATATCAACCGAAACTAACTAAAACTAGTTAACTAACTAACTAAAAAAATAACTAAACTAATTAAACTACTAAACCCTAAACCTTAAACCTAGTAACTAAACCTAAACCTAAACCTAACTAACTAATAAACTAAACTAATAATAAATAAAAAACTAATAAAACTAAACTAACTAACTAAACTAAACTCAATAAACTAATAAACTCTAAACCTAAGTCTAAACTAACTAAACTAAACCTAATCCCTCATCCCTAACTAAACTAATAACTAAACTAAACTAAACTAAAAACTAAACTAGCTAAAAACATAACTAAATTAATAACTAAACTAACTAAACTAATAAATAATAGAACCTAAACTAAACCTAAACCCTAAACCCTAAACCTAAAATAATTAAACTAAACTAACTAAAACTAATAATAACAAAAATAAATAAACTAAATTAATAAACTAAACTAATAAACTAATAAACAAAATTCGTGACTTGTTCAATGTCAATCTCATTAACTACAAACAATTCAATGGTTGTAAATTTGTGGCTAATAAACTGGGTTTTAACTTGTGGATCAACCACACTGTAAAGATGACAAGATTCTCTATTGGGTAAAACGTCATGCTGATACTATTAAAATTATCACTGATGGCTCTGTCTCTCATAAAGGTTTAGACTGTGGTGGAATTTTCAGAAACCTTAACGGTAATGTTCTATGTGATTTTGCTTACCCCCTAAATTCTTGCTCTGTTCCTTTTGTTGAGCTCATGGAAGTGTACAAAGCTCTTGAGATTTGCCTTCAAAAAGGTTTGCTCAATATTTGGATTGAGATGGATGCCCTTCTGCTGATTGATCTTTTGACTTCCACCAAAATGGACAATACAAAATTGTACTATCTTCTTAAGAAAACTAGTGCTCTCCTTACTCAACTCTATTTTAAAATCACTCATGTATGGCATGAGGGTAATGTATGTGCAGATTACCTGGCCAAACTGGGTACTAGATTGGATGGAATAAATTTCTTTGATCAACTAACACTACTTAAACATTTGCGTGGCTTGGTTAATCTGGACAATACTGGGCTCCCTTATCTTAGAAATTAATCTAACCTATTCGATTGACCTGGTTCAATACATGTTTAACTGCATGATCACTTTCTACTTAGTGCAGTTATTTCTTTGGTATTTGCTAATGCATCATCCTGATATCCCTTGCTGCTTATTTGTTGATCTCTATGGCATGTGTTGTTGGTTTAATTTCCTTAACTTTTATTGGGAACTTACTACTTCTGCTGCATTTATTGTTAATGTGTTGTTGTTCCTTTGAATTTCTGATGCATCATCCCATTACTCCTTCGGGTCCTTCAGCTATGTGGCATCGCGTTGGTTTAATTATCCCAACCTTGTTTGGGGTCTTACTGTTACTGGTAAGATGTTTCCTATTTGCTGGAGGGAGATGTATTACTTAATGCTCTATTTTCTGCTATATTTTTTGATCAACATATTTCTTTCCTTTTTTTGGAATTATATTCTGGGACCCTTGCCTCAATGTTTTATCTATACTTATATTTAAATTTTCTAATTTATCTAATATTCTTCCCCTTATTATGGTTGTAGCCTCCTATGCTCCATAACCTTACCTCCACAACCTAAGAGATCTTGCAATATCCTTGCTATTATAACTTCTTCTCTGTAAAATTGGAATTATTTTTTGAATTCCAATATTACTGATGCTGTGGGATTAGCTACTGGCCTGATATTTTGTGTCTTGATGGATATAAAAGATGACTTTTCCTTGAACCACTTAATAAACTATGTTGTATCATTGCTCTTTACTGGTTTATCTTATGTAGGGTGCAATATCTGTGTTGATGTTTTAATTGTTGGTTGTTGGATTTTTGGGCCTTTTTTCTTACAGACCCTCTATTGAGGTTGTTGACTGCATGGTGGCTTTTGCTTTTCTGCTTGATTTTCTTGTTAGCAATAGGGCTTTTGTTGATCTTTACATGTTTGTAGTCTTTCTAAACTGCTGCTATTTCTTACATCTCGGTTCAACTAGCCTTGGCCAGACCACTTCCCTATCTATCTGGCATTTATCTTACGTAATGTCTATTTTGAATGGGTGGTTTTATAGCCATCTTGCTGTTATTTTCTATCTTGGTTGTTGGCTAATCTGGATCATTGAATTTTATGTCCAGCATGCTGTTATTGGGGTTGTCCATCATGTTCAACAGGGTGCTTTTGGAATTGTTTTGTTGATTGCTTTGGCTAACCTCATATACCCAACTTGCCAGGAGAGAAACTGCAATTTCCTGTTTATTTTTTTTTATCTCATTGCAGGACTAGACTTACTTAGTGGCTTTTTAGTTTATCTTTACTGAGGATGTGGGCTTAGCTGCAAACCTGATCATCCTTATCTGGAAGGATATTTATGTTCATTTTCCTTTGAACCCATTTTGTTTCTATTTTACATCTCTAATTTTTAATGGAGTTTTATATGGTGGGTGTAATAATTATATTTTTGTTTCCACTATTGGCCTTTGGATTTTTGGGTCCTTTGTCCAGTAGGTTGTCTTTGTGGTTGTTGGCTATTTCTTGCCTTTCAATTTTCTGACTGTTTGTGCTGTTAACATCTGGGCTACTGCTGACTTCACCTGCTGCTATTTTTTCCATCCTGGTTCAGCTAGTCTTGGCCAGACCACTTCCCATTCTATCTGGGAATTAACTTATGCATTATCTATTTTGAATGGGTGGTTTTATGGCCAACTTGCTATTATTTTCTTTCTTGGTTGTCGATCCGTTCATTGAGTCTTATGTCGAGCAAGCTACTATTACGGTTGTTTATCATGTTCAACAGGGTGTTTTTGGAGTTATTTTGCTGATTATTTTGGCTAACCTCATATACCCAATCTGCCAGGAGAGAAACTACAATTTCTTGTTCAATTTTATTATTTCATTGCAGTTTGGACTTACTTAATGGTTTATCAGTTTGCCTTTACTAAGGATGTGGGTTTAGCTGCTAGCCTGATCATCTTTATTTGGAAGGATTTTTCTGTTGATTATCTTTTAAACCCATTTTGTTTCAATTTTACATCTATGTTTTTTAATGGAGTTTATATGGTGGGTGTAATAATTGTATTTTTGTTTCCACTGTTGGCTTTTGGATTTTCGGGTCCTTTGTCCAGCAGGTTGTCTTTGTGGTTGTTGGATGTTTCTTGCCTTTTGATTTTTCTTTGTTGTTAACATCCTGCCGCACTGATCTCTACCTGTCGTTTTATCCCTCTCGTTGGGAATGCATCATTGTGATTATGCTTTTGCTTTACTTGATTTTAATTTATGTACTATATACTCTAAATGGATGGACTTATCGCCTTTGCCATTAGCATCATAGCGAACTGACTATTGAGTTTCGCTATGCAACCGCTCGGGTGTTATCTCTGATTGTCTTTTCTTTGAATTGTTTGTGGTGGGGGAGCAGCCCTTTACCTGTTTCTTCTAATCTGTTGTTGTATTCCATCTCTTCTCTGATAGACTTCAACAATTCATATGGTAATTTGGGCTGGGGGTATACTGTCTTCCTTTACACTTGCTAGTTTCTAACTTCAACAAGGAGGTTGTTAACATCTCGCATTACATTAGACTTCCTTTCTGGAAATATCCCCGGTTGTTTGTTGTCTACAATGATATATTTATTATTGTCATATACATTTGGTGGAGTTAATACCATGCTTTTGTATCTGCCTGGTGGGATGTCAGCAGGTATTACATTTGATCTTTTATTGCTTCTTACCTTAGCCTGACCTTTTCTACTGTTTCCCTATGGTGGGTCTTCTTGTTGGTCTCATTAAACCCTTAGATCTGGTTAAAAATATGGTTGACCTGACAATGATCACTTTCTTTCATTTGTGTTGGGATTATCATGCCATGGGGCCTAATATGATGACATATATTTTGCATGGGATCCTCTTATCCATTCTCCTTCTTGTCGCTCTTTCTTCTACTCAGATATGGTTTTGCTTATGTTGTGGTATTAAGGCTCAAAAGATTTTCTTCAAATGGCAGCTATACGTGTTTGTTGGCTATGATGATTGTGATGATTTCACTCCCTTTTGGTTTGGTAGTAGCTCTTGTGATGTAACCATTTTGTTGAAGTTTGGATGCTCATATTTGCATCTGCCCCAACTTGGTATGACTGAGCCCCAGCCTCTATCACACTCTTACTATCATTCTCGATTATGTTGTTATCATTTTGTCTTTATTACCAACACATAAAATAAATTAAACCTAAACCTAAACCTAAACTAAATAAAATAAATAAACTAAAAATAATCCTAACCCAAAACTAAAAACCAAACCTAAAAATAGACCCAAAATAAAAACCAAAAACCTAAACCTAAAAAAATAAAATAAAAACCTAAATCTAAAAAAATAAAATAAAAATAACTCAACTAAAAGATAAACCTAAACATAAAAATAAACTAAAATAAAAAAATAAACTAAAATAGATAAACTTAAAATAAATAAACTAAACTAAATAAAAATAAAAAATAATCTGAAAAAAATAAAAATAAAATAAACTCAAATAAATTAAAAATAAACTAAATACACTAAACTAACCTAAACCCTAAAACTAACCCTAAACTCTAAACCCTAAACCTACAACCCTAATCCCGAAACCCTAAACCCTAAACCATAAAACCCAAAACTCTAAAACATAAACCCTAAGCCCTAAACCCTAAATCCTAAACCTTAAACCCTAAAACCCTAAACTCTAAACCCAAAATGCTAAACCTTAAATTATAAACTAAAACTGAAACTAAAAACTAAACCTAACTAAACTAATAACTAAACCTAAACTAAATTAACTAACCTACACCCTAAACCTAAACGAAACCTAAATCATAAACCCTAATAAACTAAACTAATAATAAACTTAAACCCTAAACCTAACTAAACTAACTAAAGTAAACTAAACTAACTAACTAAACCCAAAACCCTAAACCCTAAACCTAAACTAATTAACTAATAACTAAACTAATAATAAATTACTAAAACTTAATAAACTAAAACCCTAAACCCTAATAAATGTAAACGTAAACCTAACTAACTAAACTAATTTAACTAAAATTGAACTAACTAACTAAACTTAAACCTAAACCCTAAACCCTAAACTAACTAAAAGTTAACTAAAACTAAACTAAACTAGTTAAAACCTAAACCTAAACCTTACTAACTAAACTTAAGCCTAAACCCTAAACCTTAAACTAACTAAAAACTAACTAAATTAAACTAAACTCTACTAACTAACTAACTACTAAACTAACTAAACTAATTAACTAACTAAACTAAACCTAATTAATAATGTAACTAACTACAAACCTAAACCCTTAACTTTGAAACCTAAACCTAACTCCTAAACTTAACTAACTAAAACTAATTAACTAAACTAAACTAACTAAACTAAATCTTAAAACTTAAACCCTAATAAACCTAAACTATTAATAATAACTAAAACTAACTAACAAAACCTAAACCTAAACCCTAAACCTAAAACTAAACCTAAATTAATAAAACTAAACTAATAAACTAACTAAATTAAACCTAACTAAAACTAGTAAACTAACTAAACTGACCCCTAAACCCTAAACTAACTAACTAAACCTAAACCCTAAACCCCAAAACATAATAACTAATAAACCTACTAAAATTAATAACTATTAATAACTAAACTAATAATTAACTAAACTAATAACTAAACTAACTAACTAAACTACTAATAACTAAACTAAAACCTAACTAAACTAATAACTAAACTTAATAATAACTAACTAACTAACCTAAAACTAATAACTAAACTAAAACTAACACTAACTAACTAACTAAACCTAAACCCTAAACCTTGAACCTAACTAAACATAAACCCTGAACCTGAACCTAAACAAATAACTAAACTAAAAAACTAAACTAAATCTAAACCCTAAATATTAAACCCTAAACCTAATTAACTAAACTAAATTAACTAATAAATAAACTGAACCTAATAACTAAACAAAAACTAACTAATTATTAAACCAAAACATAAAGTAATAAACTAATAAAATAACTAAACCTGAAACTAACTAAACTAGCTAAACTAAAACTAAACTAATTAACCAAAACTAAACTAATAACTTAACTAACCTAAAACTAATTTACTAACTAACTAAAATTAAAACTAATTAATAACTAAACCTAAACAAACTAAACTAAAACTAACTAATAACTAAGTAAACTAATTAAATAAACTAAACTAAACTAATAACTAAACTAATTAAACTAATAAATAAAATGAAACTAACTAAACTAACTAACTAAAATTAATAATAAACTAACTAACCTAAACCCTAAACCTAACTAAAACTAACTAATAAACTAATAACTAATAAACTAACTAAACTAACTAACAAATAAAACCTAAACTAACTAAACTAAACTTATACAAATAACTAAACTAAACTAATAATAATAAAACTAATAAATAAAACTAAACCTAAACCCTAAACCCTAAACCTAATAACTACTAACTAAACTAATAACTAATAAAACCTTAACTAAAAACTAAATAAACTAATAAAACCTAAACTAATAAACTAAATTAATAAAACTAAACTAAAACTAATAATAAAACTAATAAATAACCTAAACCTAAATTATAAACCCCCTAAACCTAATCCTAAAGCCTAAACACCTAAACTAAAACTAACTAAACCTAAACCCTAAACTTAAAACTAAATAATAATAACCTAACTAAAACCTAAACCCTAAACTAATAATAACTAATAAACTAACTAAAACTAAAACTAACTAAACTAATGATAAAACTAATAAACTAATAAAACTAATAAAACTAATAAACTAAACCCTAAACCTAAACTAATAATAAATAACTAAACTAAAACTAAAATCTAATAAACTAAACTGAAACCTAAACCTAAGCCTTAAACCCTGAACCCTAAATGAATAACTAAACTAACTAAAATAAATAATAACTAAACTAAACTAAATTAAACTAATAATTAAACTAAACTAATAAACTAATATTAAACTAACCTAAAAAGTAATAAAAACTAACTAAACTAAACTAAATTAAACCTAAACCCTAAAACCTAACTAAACTAGACTAACCTAAAACTAACTAAAATAAAACCCTAAACCATAAACCCTAAACCATAAACCCCTAAACCGTAATCCTAACTTAACTAAGAAAACTAACTAAACTAAAACTAATAATAAATAAACTAATAAATTAATAAAACTAATAATAAATTAACTAAACTAATTAAGCTAAACCCTAAACCTAAACCCTGAACCCTAAACCCCCTAAACTTAATAAACTAATCAAACTAAACTAACTAAAAACTAATAAACTAACTAAACTAAACTAAACCTAAACCCCTAAATCCTAAACCCTAAACCTAATAAACTAACTAAAACTAAAACTAACTAAAACCTTATAAACTAATAAACTAATAAAAACTAATAACTAAACTAAACTAATAACCTAAAACCTAAAACTAAACCTAAACCTTTAACCCTAAACCTTAAACTAAAAACTAAAACTAATAACTAAACTAAAAAGCTAAACCTACTAAACTAAACTAAACTAAACTAAAATAACTAATAAACTAAAACTAAACTAAACCTAATACACTAAACTAAACCTAAACCTAAAACTTAAACTAACTAAATAAACACTAAACCGAATAACTAATAATAATAAAACAAAAGCTCATAACTAATAAAAGGTAAGCTGATAATAAAACTAATAATAAACTAAACCTTAAACCCTACACCTACTTAAAACTAACTAAAACTAATAAAATAAACCAAAACTAAACTAAATAACTAAACTAAATAAATAATAAACTAAAAAAGATAAACTCTAAATCGTAATAACTAAAATCTAGCTAAACTAAATTAATAAAACTAACCTAAACTAACTAAAACTAATTAACTAACTAATAAAACTAATTAATAAAGCTAATAAAACTAAAACTAACTCATAACTAATAAAACTAAAATAACTAACCTAAACCCTAAACCCTAAACCTAAATTAAAACTAAACAAATAACTAAACTAAACCTAATAAACTACTCTAACAAAAAACAATAAACTAATAATTACACTAACTAACTAATAACTAACCTAAAACTAATAACCTAAACCCTAAACCTAAAACTAAACCCTAAACCCTAAACCATAAACCCTAAACTAACTAGTAAATTAATTAAACAAGCTAATAACTAAACTAATAACTAGTTAACCTAATAACTAAACTAATAAACTAATAAAACTAACTAACTAATAAGTAAGAACTAAACTAACTAAACTAATTAATAACTAATAATAACTAATAATTAAATAACAAAAACTAAACCCTAAACTATCTAATTAATAAAACCTAAACCTAATAACTAAACCTAAACCTAAACCTAATAAAATTAAACTAACTAAACTAAAACTAATTAATAATTTAAATAAAAATGCTAAACCTAACTATACTAAACTTAAACTAAACTAAACCTAAACCTAATAACCCTAAACTAAACTTACTAAACTAATAACTAAACCTAAACCTAAACCTAAAACTAAACCTATAAAACCTAATAAAACCTAAACCTAAACCTAAACTAAACCTAAACTGAAACTAAGACAAAACCCTTAATAACTAAAACTAGATAAACATAAACCTAATTAATTAAATTAAACTTAAAACTTAAACCTAAACCTAAATCTAAACCTATACCCTAAAAACCTAAACCTAAATTAACTAATTAATAACTTAAACCTAAACAAATAACTAAAACTAAACTAATTATAACTAATAATAACCAAAAACTAATAAATAAACTAAAACTTACACTAACTAAAATAATAAACCTAAACCATAAACCCTAATAACTAGTAACTAAATTGACTAAAAAACTAATTAACTAAACTTAAACCTAAACTCTAAACCTAAACCCTAAACCTAATAAAGTAAATTAAACTAAACCTAAACCTAAACCCTAAACTAATAACTAAACTAAACTAAACTAACTAAATAAAAACTAATAATAAAAAAAACTAAAACCTAAACATAAACCCTAAACTAATAAAACTAAAATAAAATCTAAACCTCTAAACCTAAACTAAAAACTAAACTAACTAAACTAATTAATAATTAAACTAATAAAACTAATTAAACTAAATTAAACCTAAACCTAAACCCTAAACCCTAAACCCTAAACCCCATAAACCTAAACCCTAAAACTAATAATTTAACTAACTAAATAAACCTAAATCAAACTAATAAACTAATAATAACTAAACTAATAACTAAAAAATAACTAATAAACTAATAAACCTAAATCCTAAACCCTATACTAAACTAAACTAATAAACTAATAACTAAACATAACTAAAACTAATAAAACTAAACTAATAAACTAAAATCCTAACTAAAACCTAAACCCTAAACCCTAAACCCTAAACCAAAACCCTAAACCTAAAGTTAACTAAACTAAAAACTAAACTTAATAAACTAATAAAAACCTAAATAACTAAAAAACTAAAACCTAAACTAATAAACTAATATCTAAACTAAATGAAAATTAAAACTAAGCTAACTAATATAAACTAACTAAACTAATAAACTAAAACTTAAAACTAAAAAAACTAAAACTAAAACTAATAAAACTGATAAAACTAACCTAAACCCTAAACATTAAACCTTAAACCCTTAACCTAAACTAATCCTAAACCCTAAGCCCTAAACTAAACTAAAACCCTAAACCCTAACCTAAACCTAAACCTAAACTTAAAGCCATAACCTAATAACTAACTAATAACTAAAACTAGAATTAAATGAGTAAAATAAAACTAA
This sequence comes from Cymbidium sinense, assembly GCA_021442155.1. Classification (NCBI taxonomy): domain Eukaryota; kingdom Viridiplantae; phylum Streptophyta; class Magnoliopsida; order Asparagales; family Orchidaceae; genus Cymbidium; species Cymbidium sinense. The sequence continues at coordinate 79,243 of JAKCPB010001050.1, forward strand.
ACCTAAACCCTAAACCCTAAACCCCACTAAACCTAAACTAATAAATTAAATGAACTAATAAACTTAAACATCTAAACCTAAACCATAACCTAATAACTAAACTAATAATAAGTAAACTAAATAACCTAAACTAACTAAAACTAAACTAAACTAAAAACTAAACTAATAACTATAACTAATAACTAAAAACCTAAACCTAACTATTTAACTAAACTAAACTAATAACTAAACTAATAATAAAACTAATAAATTAACTAATCTAAATAAAACTAATAAATTAAAATAACTAATAAAACTAATAATAAACCTAAAACCTAAACTAACTAAAAACCACTAAACGTAAAAACTAATAACTAAAACTAATAAACTTAAACCTAAACCTAAACCTAAACCCCCCTAAAACCTAAACTAACCTAAACCTAGACCTAAACTAAATAAACTAAACCTAAACCTAAACTAAAATAAAACTAAACCTAAAATGTAACTAACTAAACTAAATTAGAACTCAAACTAATTACTAACCAAAATAAACTAATTATTAAAATTAAACCTAAACCTAAACCCTAAACCCCTAAACAATAAAACCTAAACTAAAACTAATAAATAAAGCTAATAACCTTACTAAACTAAACTAAACTAATAAACTAATAAAACTAACTAAACTAATGAAACTTAAAAAAAAACTAAACTAAACAAAGATTAAACTAAAAAGTTAAACTAAAAAACCTAACTAAACTAACTAAAACTAATAACTAAACCTAAACCTATTAACTAAAAAAAACTAAACTAAACCTAAACCATAAAACCTAAATAAAACTAAAACTAAACTAAAACTAATAAACTAAAAACTAATAAACTAAACTAATAAAAACTAATAACTAAACCTAAACTAAAACTAATAATAACTAATAACTAAACTAATAATAAACTAAACTAACTAATAATAAAAAACTAAATTTAAACTAATAAAAAAAAAAAAACCTAAACAACTAAACCTAACCAACTAGCTAAACTAATCACTAAAACTAATAACTAAAACTAAACCATACACCATAAAGCCTAAACCTAAACTAATAATAAATAAAACTAATAACTAAAACTAACTAACAAACTAAATTGCTAAACTAATAATTAAACCTAGTAAACTAACTAATAAACTAATAAACTAAACTAACTAAAAGTAAAACCTAAAATCTCAACCTAAACTAACTAAAACTAATTAACTAACTAACTAAAAAAATAACTAAACTAACTAAACTACAAACCTAAACCCTAATCCAATCAAACCTAAACCTAAACCTAACTAACTAATAAACTAAACTATAATACTAATAAAACTAATAAAACTAAACTAACTAAACTAAACTCAACAAACTAATAAACTCTAAACCTAAGTCTAAACTAACTAAACTAAACCTAATCCCTCATCCCTAACTAAACTAATAAGTAAACTAAACTAAACTAGCTAAAAACCTAACTAAATTAATAACTAAACTAACTAAACTAATAAATAATAAAACCTAAACTAAACCTAAACCCTAAACCCTAAACCTAAAATAATTAAACTAAACTAACTAAAACTAATAATAATAAAAATAAATAAGCTAAATTAATAAACTACTAATAAACTAAATTTGTTCTTTGTTAAAAAAAAACTAAAAACCCAAAACCCTAAACTTAAACCTGAATCGTAAACCTTAAATATAAACCCTAAACGCTAAACCCAAAACCCGAAATCCTCAAAACCCTATACGCTAAACCTAAACCCTAAACCCTAAACCCTATAACCATGAACTCTAAACCATTAACCCTAAACTCTAAACCCTAAACCCTAAACCCAAAAAAATGCCTTAAAACCCTAAACCCTAAAAAGCTAAATATCGAAACCTAAACTAAATAAAACCTAAAAAGAAAATAAATAAAAAAACCTAAGCCAAAATAAAAGATAAACATTAACTAAACCCTAAACCTAAACCTAAAAAGAAAATAAAACTAAAAATAAAAAATAAACTAAGATAAAATAAATAAAAACATAAAAAAAACTAAAAACATAAAAAACCTAAAAAATATAAAAACTAAACTTAAAATAAAAATAAAATAAAATAATAACTAAATAAAAACCTAAACTTGAAAAATAAGAACCAAAACTCTAAACTAAAAATAAAATAAACATAAACCTAAATTAAAATAAACTGAACTAAAACAAATAAAACCTAAACCTAAACCTAAAATAAATTAAACCTAAACTAAATAAAATAAAATAAACTAAAAATAAACCTAAACCTAAAAAAAAATTAAAAAGTAAAACTCAAAAATAAAAATAAAAAAAAAATACCTAAAACCTAAACCTACAAAAAAAAATAAAATAAACCTAAACCTAAACATAAAAAATAAAAATAAAAATAATACTAAACTAAAAAACAAACCTAATCCTAAAAAATAAACTAAAATTAAAAAGCTAAATTATAATAAATAAGCATAAACAAATAAACTAAACTAAATAAAACTAAAAATAAACCTAAATATAAATAAAAAATAAAATGAACTAAAATAAAAAAATAAACTAAATAAACCTATACCTACCAATTTACTTAATTTTTAAAAAATGAATAATAAATAAATCAAAATAAAATAAATTAATAACACTAACCCTAAACCCTAAAACTAACCCTAAACCTTAAACCCTAAACCCTAAACCATAAAACCTTAAATCGTAAACCTTAAACCCTAAACCCTAAACCATAAAAACCTAAAAACCTAAAAACCTAAACCTAAACTAAAAAAACATAAAAATAAATTAAATAAAAAAACTTAAACCTAAATAAAATAAAAACCTAAACTAAAACTTAAACCTAAACATAAAAATAAAATAAAATAAAATAAACTAAGATAAATAAATAAAAACTAAACTAGACTAAAAATAAAATAAACTTAAGAATAAAAAACCTAAATAAAATAAAAACTAAACATAAAATAAAAATGAAATAAGACTAAAATAAAATTAAAACTAAATAAATACATAAATCTAAAAAACACCTAAAAGTAATTAAAAAATAAAACCTAAACTAAAAATACCTAAATCTAAAATAAAAATAAAATAAATCGAAACCTAAACTAAAATAATAAAACCTAAACCTAAACCTAAACTAAATAAAATTAAATAACTAAAAATAAACCTAAATCTAAACTAAAAAAGTAAAACCTAAAAATAAACCTAAAATAAAAACCTAAAATGTAAACCTAAAAAATAAAATCAAAACCTAAACCTAATCCTAAAAATATAAAAATAAAACCTAAACCTAAAAACTAAAATAAAAATAGAACTCAACTAAAAAATAAATTGAAACTTAAACCTAAATCTAAAATAAACTAAAATAAAAAAACATAAACTAAAATAAATTAACCTAAAATAAATAAACTAAACTAAATAAATATAAAAAATAAACCTAAATAAAAATAAAAAATAAACTAAACTAAAATAAATAAAAATAAACTAAATTTACTAAATAAACCTAAACCTATAGGTTTACTTAGTTTAAAAAAATAAACCTTAAACCCTAAATCCTAAATCCTAAACCCTAAACCCTAAACCTACAACCCTAATCCCAAAACCCTAATCCCTAAACCCTAAACCATAAAAAGCATAATCCCTAAAACCCTAAACCCTAAACTCTAAACCATAAACCTTAAACCCTAACCCTAAACCCTAAACCTTAAACCCCAAACCCTAAACCTTAAACCCCAAACCCTAAACCTAAACCTAAACCTAAAGTTACTAAATAAATTAAAAAATAAACCTAAACCCTTAAACCTAATAAATCTAAACCTATATATAAACCCTAAGAATGGGCAAAACATGATGGCAGAACATCACCATCAACTAGCTAACCATTGATCAGCTGGATATGGAGGTGGTGGCAAGCAGGGTTATGGAGTGGAGGATGGAAGCTGGTGGGTGGTGGCAAAGGGAGAGATCAGGGATATGATGGTCGATTTCACTACTCAATAGGCCGAGGTGGTTCTAATGAGAACTGAAGAAACTGAAGAATGGTCATTTCGATTTGGTTCTTATGGAACTATGTCTTTACATTAGAGATGGTTCTAGTTATCTAAGGTTTTTGAATTGCTCAATGCGTGCTCATTTTTGATCTATGTCACCACCTGTGTCTTAGAAAACTTGGTGTGTTACTTGGGTGATTTAAATCGAAAAGAAGAAATGTTGAATCTGAATTTATTTTTTGTTAAAAAAATACCAAAAACCCCAAACCCTAAACTAAAACCTGAACACTAAACCTAAAACTTAAACGCTAAACCCTAAACCCTAAAAACCCTTAACCCTAAATCCTAAACCTTAAACCCTAAACCCTAAGACCCAAAACCCTAAACCCTAAAAAGCTAAAAACCTAAACCTAAAGTAAATAAAACATAAAAAAAATAAATAAACCTAAACCAAAATTAAATAAAATAAAAATATAAACTAAAACCTAAAATGAAAATAAAATAAAAAATTAAAATTAAACTAAAATAAAATAAATAAAAATTTAAACTAAACTAAATAAATAAATAAAACTAAATAAAATAGAAACTAAACCTAAAGTAAAAATAAAATAAAATAAAAATTAAATAAAAAATTAAATGCTAGAGTAAAAAAAACCTAAACCCTAAACTAAAAATAAAATAAACCTAAACCTAAATTAAAATAAACTAAATGAAAATAAATAAAACCTAAACCTAAACCTAAAATAAACTACACCTAAACCAAAACCTATACTAAATAAAAGAAAATAAACTAAAAATAAACCTAAACCTAAAATAAAAAATATAACATAAAAATAAACCAAAAATAAAAACCTAAGACCTAAACAAAAAATTAAATAAAATAAAAACCAAAACTAAAACATAAAAATAAAAAATAAAACCTAAACTTAAAAAATAAAATAAAAATAAAACTAAACTAAAAATAAACCTAAATCTAAACCTAAACCTAAAAAATAAACTAAAATGAAAAAACTTGAACTAAAATAAATAAAATAAACTGAAAAAACCAAAATTAAAATAAAAAAATAAAATATATAAAAATAAAATAAAATAATAAACTAAATAAACCTAAACCTACAAGTTTACTTAATTTAAAAAAAGAGCTAACCCTAAACCTAACCCTAAACCCTAAACCCAACACCCTAAACCCAAAACCCTAAAACCTACAAATCTAAACCCTAAATCCTAAATCCTAAACCCCAAATCCTAAACCCTAATCCTTAAACCCTAAACCCTAAACCCTAAACCCTAAACCCTAAAAACATAAAAATCAAAACCTAAACTAAATAAAACCTAAAAAAAAGCCTAATCCAAAATAAAATAAAATAAAAACCCAAACTAAAAGCTAAACCTAAACCTAAATTAAAAAATAAAAAAAATAAAAAAATAAACTGAAATAAACTAAATAAAAACCTAAACTAACCCTAAACCCTAAACCCTAAACTCTAAAAACCCTAAACCCTAAACCATAAACCCTAAACTTTAAACCCTAAAAAAACTAAACCCTAAACCTTAAACCCTAAACCCTAAACCCTAAGCCCTAAACCCTAAACCCTAAATCCTAAACTGTAACACTAAACCCTAAACTCTGAAAGCATAAACACTAAAACCCTAAACCCTAAACCATAAACCCTAAATGCTAAAACCTAAATCCTAAACCGTAAACCCAAAACCCTAAACCTAAACCTAAAGTAACTAATAAAAATTAAATAAATAATAAAAACTAAAATACCTAAACCCTAAGAATGGGCGTAACCTTGAGGAACATCCTCGCCTACCGTGAAAAAGTCTAGATCCGGCAAGTGGAGGCTGGCGGCAATTATCATGGTGGTGGGGATCTGAGGTGCCGGTGCATATGGAAGTGGTAGAGTAAGGGTTCTGAGTGGGAGGAGCGAGTGGGGTTATAGTCTTGGTAGTGTCGGGGTGATATATCAGTGATGTGATGGTGGATCCCACCACTCAAGAGGATGGGGTGGTTTTGATAGGAACTGGAAAAATTAAAGAACGACCAATCTGATCTACCGCTTATGGAATAATGTCTTTACAGTAGAGACGGTTCTAGTTATCTAGAGTTTATGATTTGCTCTATGCATGCTCATTTTTTATGTATGTATGCTTGTCTTAGAAAACATGTTACAGTAGATGAAATCAAAAAGAAAAATGTTGAATCTGAATTCATTCTCTATTAAAAAAACCAAACACCTTAAACCCTAACCTAAAACCTAAACCATAAACATTAAACCTAAACCCTAAACCCTAAATCCTAAACCATAAACCCTAAACCCTAAACCCTAAACCCTAGAAACCCTAAACCCTAAACCCTAAATCTTGAACCCTAAACCTTAAAACCCTAAACCGTAATCCCTAAACCCTAAAACTTAAAACCCAAACCCTAAACCCTATACTCTCAATTAACCCTAAACCCTAAAAGTAAAAAACATAAACCTAAATTAAATAAAACATAAAAATAAAATAAATAAAAAAACCTAAACCAAAAAATGAAAAATAAAAAAGTAAAACCTCAACTAAAACCTAAACCTAAACCTAAATCTAAAAATAAAATAAAATAAAAAATTAAAACTAAACTAAAATAAAATAAATAAAAACCTAAACTAAACTAAAAAATAAAAAGCCTAAAGTAAATAAAAACTAAACCTAAAATAAAAATAAAATAAAATAAACACTAAATAAAAACCTAAACCTAAAAAGATAAAACTAAAAATAAAATGTAAACCCAAAACTAAAAGAAACCTAAACCAAAAATAAAAATAAAATAAACCTAAACCTAATCCTAAAATAAACTAAATCAAAATCTAAAACAAAACTCTAATAAAATAAATAAACTTAAAATAAACCTAAACCTAAAATAAAAAAAAACCTAAAAATAATCCTAAAATAAAAACCTAAAACCTAAACCTAAAAAAATAAAACAAAAACCTAAACTTAAACCTAAAAATAAAAAATATAACCTAAACCTAAAATATAAAATAAAAATAATACAAAACTAAAAAATAAACTTAAAACTAAACTTAAACCTAAAAAATAAACTAAAATACAAAACCTAAATTAAAATAAAATAAAATAAACTAAATAAAAATAAACCTAAAAAAACTAAAATAAATAAAAAATAAACTAATAAACTAAATAAACCTAAACTACTATCTTTTTTAATTTTAAAATAAAAGAAAATTTTTTTAAACTAAACCCTAAAACTAACCCTAAACCCTGAAGCTTAAACCTACAACCCTAAACCCTAAACCCTAAACCTTAAAACCCTAAACCCTAAACCCAAAATCCTAAACCATAAAACCCTAAACCCTAAACCCTAAACCCTAAACCTTAAACCCTAAACCCTAAAACCCTAAACCTAAACCACTAAAACCAAAATTAAACAACCCCTAAACTAAACCTAAACCCCAAATCCTAAACCCTAAACCCTAAACCCTAAACCCTAAAATCCTAAAAACCTAAACCTAAACGAAATAAAACCTAAAAATAAAAAAAATAAAAACTAAAAAATAAATAAAATAAAATAAAATAAAATAAAAACATAAATTAAAACAAAAACCTAAACCTAAACCTAAACCGAAACCTAAAAGTAAAAATTAAATTAAATTAAATTAAAAATATAAACTAAAATAAATAAAAAATAAGCTAAATAAATTAAATAAGACTCAACCTACCAGTTTACTTTTTTAAAAAAAAAAACCCCTAAACCCTAAAATTAACACTAAACCATAAACTTACAACCCTAAACCTACAACCGTAAACCCAAAACTCTAAACCTAAACCTAAAATCCAACACTAAACCTTAAACCTAAACCCTAAACCCTAACCTAACCCTAACTCCTAAACTTAAACCCTATAACCTAAACTAAACCTAAACTAAACCCTAACAACTAAACCCAAAACCTAAAACCCAAAACTAAACCTAAAACCCCTAAACTAAACTAACCTTATATTAAGATAACCCTAAACCTCAAAATGTAAACCTTAAAGCAAACACTAAACACTAAACCCTAAACCCTAAACTCCCAAACTTTAAAACCTTAAACCTAAACTCAACCTAACCCTAAACCCTAAACCCTAAAGAATAAACCTAAAATCCTAATCCCTAAACCCTAAATCCTAAACCCAAACACTAAACTAAACCCAAACCCTAAACCAAAATAATTAAATAAATTAAAAATAAACCTAATAAACTTAAACCTAAAACCCAATATACCTAAACCCTAAGATTGGGTAGAACCTTGATGAACATCACCATCAAGCAATCTCATATTGAGGCAAAGGTGGAGGATTATCACAATGGTGGTGTGGGATCTGAGGTGTTTGTGGATGGAGGTAGTCTGAGTAAGGTGGTTGGTGAGGTGGGAGGATCAATATCCATGGTGGTGAGGGATAGATTGGGATATGATGGATCCCCAGAGGTCGTGGTGGTTTTGATGGGAACGGAGAAATCAAGAAGACGATCTGGCCGCTATGGAACTGTCTTTATAGTAATGAGTTCTAGTTATCTAGGTTTTTTGATTTGCTCTATGCGTGCTCATTTTTTATCTATGTCACGTATCTTAGAAAACTTGGTGTGTTACTTGATGAAATTGAAAAGAAGAAGCTGAATCGAATTTGTTCTCATTTAAAATAAACAAAATAAAACCCACCATAAACTCTAAACTAAAACCTAAACGCACACCCTAAACCCTAAACCTAAATGCTTAAAACCCTAAACCATAAACCCTAAGCCCTAAACCCTTAAACCCAAAACCCTAAACCCAAAACCCTAAAACCTAAACCATAATAAAATCTAACTAAAATTAATAATAATAACTAAACCTAATAAACTAATCATAAATTAATAATTAAACCCATAAACTAAACCAACTAACTAAATTAAACCCTAACTAATAACTAAATAACTAAACTAATAAACTAAAAATTGAATAACTAAATAATAATTAATAATAACCAAACTAAAAAAAACTAAACTCATAACTAATAATAAACTAATAATAAACATAAAACTAAAAACTATCTAATAAACTAATAAATAAATAATAATAAACTAAACTAATAACGAATAATACTAATAATAATAATAATTATTATTATTATTTTAACAACCTAATAATAAAAACTATAAACCTAATAAACCAACTAATAAAACAATAATTGAAACCTAAATAAAACTAATAATAAATACATAAACCTAATAAAACTAATAGTAACTAATTATTATAATAAATAATAGCTAATAATAACTAAATAAAAACTAAACCCATAAAACTAGAAATGAACTAATAAACTATACCCTAAAAAAAAACTAATAAAAAATCTAACTATTAAAATTAATAATAACTAAAAAACTAAATAGTTAATAGGTGACTAAACTAATAAACTAATAAATAAAAAAATCTAAAACTAACTAAACTAATAATAAACTAATAACTAAATAATAATAACTAAACTAATAAACTAATAAGAATAAACTAATAATAAACTAACTAATGATAAATTAACTAAAACCTGATAATAACTAAACTAAGAGCTAATAATAATAATAACTAATAAATGATAATAAAAACCTAATAAAACCTAAATATTAAACTAACTAACTAAACTAAAACTAATAAACTAAATAAAACTAATAATAATAACTAATAAAAACTAAATTAAACCCATAATAAAACTACAACTAATAATAATAATAATAATAATAATAATAATAATAATAATAATAATAATAATAATAATAATAATAATAATAATAATAGCTAGTAAACTAATAAAAACTAATAAACTAATAACATAATAATAATAACTAAAATAGTAAGTAAAACCAATAATAACTAATAATAAACTAACTAATAAACCTGATAATAATAAACTTAATAAGATTAAAACCCAAACAAACCTAATAAAACTAAACTAATAAAAAACTAAACTAATAAAACTAACAATAAAAAACTAATAACTAAACTAATAATAAAACTAAAATAAACTAATAAATAATAAACTAAACTAAAACTAAATAAACTAATAATAAACCTAATAATTAACCTAAACTAAACTAATAATAATAATAATAATAATAATAATAATAATAATAATAAACTAACTAATAATAAAACTAAACCCATAAACTAAACTAATAACTAAACCATAAACTAAAAATTAATAACTGACTAAACCTAATAACTAATAAACCTAAACCTTAATAATAAAACTAATAATAAACATAATAACCAAAGCTAATTAATTAAACCTATAAAGTAAACTAAAACTAATAATAACTAAATAAAACTAAAAACCTAATAAACTAATAATAACTAAACTAACTAACTAAATAATAAATAAACCCAATAAAACCAATAAACTAATAATAAATAATAAAAATAAATAACATAATAATAATAGTAATAATAATAATAATAATAGTAATAATAATAATGATAATAATAATAATAATGATAATAATAATAAAAAAAATTATAACTAATAACTAATAAACTAATAAATAAATTAAACTAATAACTAACAATAATAGTAATAAAAAACTAATAACTAATAAACTAATAAAAACCAATAAAACTAATAATAAACTAATAAACCTTAACCCTAAAAAAAAAACTAATAATAATTAAACTAACTAATAAACTAAACATAATAACCAAAACTTAACCAACTAACTAATAATAAAATAAAACTAATAACTAATCTAAACCCACACTAAACTAATAAAACCTAAACCCTAAACTAATAAAATTGATAACTAAACCTAACAAAATAAAACCTAACCCTAATAAACAAACCTAATAACTAATAACTAAACCTAAACCATAAACTAAACTAAAATTAATTAAAACTAATAAATAACTAACTAAATAACTAACTAATTACTAAACCTAAACACTAAACTTTACAAAACCAAACTATTAAAAAGTAATAATATCTAATAATAATAATAAACTAATAACTAAACCTAATAATAAAAACTCAACTAACAAACTAATAATAACTAAATAATAAACTAAAAAACTAAAACCTAATAACTAACTAAAGTTAACTAAATTAATAACTAATAAAACAAAACTAATAAATTAATAAAACTAACTAAAAACCTAAACTAATAATAATAAACTAATAAAATATATAAATAACTAACTAATAAACTAATAACTAATAATAATAAACTAAACTAAAACTAAAAACTAAAAACTAAACTAAAACTAATAAAACTAATAAAACTAACTAACTAATAAACTAAACTAATAAATAAAACCAAAACTATCAAATAAATAATAAATAAATTAATAAACTAATAATAACTAAATCTAAATAAAACTAAACCTAACAATAACAAAAACTAATAATAAAAATAAAACTAAACTAAACATAATAAATTAACAATATAATAAATCTAAAACTAATAATAAAACTAATAACCAATAATAAACTAATAAAACTAATAATAACAACAATAATAATAACCAATAATAATAATAATAAATAATAATAATAATAACAAAACTAAACTAACTAATAATAACCTAATAAAACTAATAATAAACTATAAACTAACTAAACTAAAAACTAACAATAATAATAAACCTAATAACTAAAATTAATAAACTAATACCTAAACTAATAATAACTAAATAATAATAACTAAAAACTAATAATAAAAAACTAATAATAACTAACCAACAAATAAAAAACTAATATAAAAATTAATAACTAAACCTAATAATAAATAACTAAACCCTAAATAATATAATAAACTAATAAAACCCCATAAATTAATAATAATAATAATAAAGCCTAATAATAAAAAAAATAAATAATAACTAATAATAATAATAAAACTAAAACTAATAAAAAATTAATAAAACTAATAATAATAATAAATAATATAATAATAATATAATAATAAAAACCTAACCTAAACTAATAATAAACTAACTAAACTAACTAATAAATAACTAATAAAACTAAAACTAATGATAATAAATAACTAACAATAAACTAAACTAATGAATAAAACTAATAAAGTTGAACTAATCCATAACTCAAAACTAATAAAACTAATGAACTAATAAAAAATAAATAAATAATAATAATAATAATAATAATAAAACTAATAATAATAATAATAATAAAACTAAAACTAAACTATTAACTAAACCCATAAAACTTATAATAATAATAATAATAATAACTAAACAAATTAATAAACTAACTAAAAACTAAACCCTAACTAACTAGTAAACTAATAATAATAAAACTAATAAACAATAAACTAACTAATCATAATAAATAAACCACTAATAAACAAAACTAATAATAAAATCTAAATAAATAATAAAATTAATAATAAAATTAATAATAATAATAATAAGTAAAATAAAATAATAAACTAAACCTAAACCCTAATAATAAACTAAACTAAAACATAAACTAAACTAATAAACTAAACCTAAATAAAAAATTAAACCTAATAACTAAACACATAACTAATAATAACTAAAACCTAAACTAATAAAACTAATAAACTAATAAACTAATAAACTAAACCCACTAATTAAAAAACTAATAACAATTAACAAAACCTAAACTAACAAAACTAACAATAAACTAATAATAACTACTAATAATAAAGTAAACTAAATAATAATAAACTAAAACTAATAAACACAACTAACTAATAAACTAAACTAAACCTAAACTAATAATAATAATAACAAACCATAATAACTAAAACTAAAATTAATAATAATAAATAAACTAATAATAATAATAATAAAAATAATAATAATAACTAATAAATAATAATAAAACTAAACTAAACTAACTAACTAACAAATAATAAACTAACTAAACTAAACTAATAATAATAATAATAATAAACCTAAAATTTAAACTAATTAATAATAATAATAAACCTAATAACCAATAATAAACTAAATAATAATAAACTAAGTTAAATAAACCTAAACTAGTAAAACCTAATAAAACCTAGACCCCTAAACTAACTAAAAAACATAAACCCCCATTAACTAAACTAATAATAATAATAATAAAAATAAAAATAATAAATAATAATTATAAAAAACTAATAAAAAACCTAAACCCTAATAAATAAAACTAATAATAAACTAACTAATAATAATAATACTTAAACTAATAATAACTAATAAAAACTAATAAAATCTAAATAATAAACTAAACCTAATAACTAAACTAATAAAACTAACAAAACTAACTAAAATTAACTAAAACTAAACTAAAACTAATACTAATAAAACTAATAAACTAAAATAATAATAATAACTAATAAACTAATAAAAACTAATAATAATAATAATAAACCTAAATAATAAACTAATAAAACTAAACTAAAACTAAAACAAACCGAACCATAAAAATAATAAAACTAAACTAATTAATTAACTAAAACTAATAAAATAAAATAATAACTAACTAAACCTAATAACTAATAATATTAATGATAAACTAAAAAATAAACTAAAACTAAACTAATAAACTAAACTAATAAAACCTAAACCCACTAAATATTAAACTAAACTAAAAACCTAAACCCTAATAAATAATAAAAAACTATAATAATAAAAACTAGACTAAAACCTAATAAAAAACTCATAATAACTAAAAACAAAATAACTAAACTAATAAACTAATAAAATTAAACCATAACTAATAAACCTAAAATCAAACTAAACTAATAAATAATAAAATAATAACTAACTAATAATAACTAAACGAAATAAAAACTAACTAAACTAAATAAGAACCTAAACCCTAAACTAAAACTAAACCCAAACCTAACTAATAATAATAACTAAACCTAAGAATAACTAAACTAAACTAAAACTAATAACTAATTAAATTTAACTAACTAAAAAAACTAATAAAATAATAAATAAATAATAAAAACTAATTAATAATAATAAACTAAAAAACTAAAAAACTAAAGTAACTAAAGTAATAATAATAAACTAAAACAAACTAACAAAACCTAAACCCTAAATAAAAAATTAAACTAAATAAAACCCAAACTAACAACTAAATAAAAACTAATAATTACTAATAAAAAACTAAAAAATAATAAAAACTCATAAATAATAATAATAAACTAATTAATAATATCTAATAATAATAAATTAAATAAAATAAAACTAACTAAAACTAACTAATAAACTAATAAATTAAAAACTAGTAATAAACTACTAAATAAAAAACCTAATAAATAACTCCAACTAATAATAATAATAACTAAATAAAACTAATAATAAACTAATAACTAAAATTAACCCCTAAATAAACTAAATAAGTAAGTAATAACCCACTAATAATTAGTAAATAAATAATAAAATAAACTAATAATAAAAATAATAACTAACTCTAATAATAAACAAACTAATAATAACTAATAAAAACTAATAATAATAATAAACTAATAAATAATAAATACCTATAATAAAATCCCACTAAACCCTAAACACTAAACACTAAACCCTATACCTTAAATGCTCAACTAACCTTAAACCCTTAACCTTAAAAAGCAAAAAAGCTAAACCTAAACTAAATATAACCTAAAAATAAAAAAAATAAAAAAACTTAAACAAAAATAAAATAAAATAAATAAAATAAAATAAAATAAAAAAACTAAACCTAAACCTACTAAACCTAAAAAAAAAATAAAATAAAATATAAATAAAAAAAAGCTAAAATAAAATTAATAAAACCTAAAATAAACTAAAATAATAATGACTAAATAAAATAAAAAACTAAACCTGAAATAAAAATAAAATAAACATAAAAAATAAAATAAAAAGTAAATAAAACCTAAACTTAAAAAGTAATCCTAAAAATAAATAATAAATAAAACATAAACCCAGAACTAAAATAAAAATAAAATAAACCTAAACCTAAACAAAAATCAACTAAACTAAAATAATAAAACCTAAAACTAAACCTAAATTAAACTAAACCTAAGCCTAAACCTAAACCATAAATATAATTAAAAAAACTAAAAATAAACCTAAACCAAAAAAATAATAAAAAACCTAAAACCTAAACCTAAGAAAATAAAATAAAACCTAAACCTAAACCTAAAATAAATAAAGCCTAAACCTAAAAAAAATAAAATCAAAATAAAACTAAACTAAAATACACCTAAAACTAAACCTAAAATTAAAAAATAAAATAAAATAAAAAAACCTAAAATAAATAAACTAAACTAAATAAAAATAAAAATAAACCTAAATAAAAATAAAAATAAAAAACTAAATAAACTAAATGAACCTAAAATTATGAGTTTACTTAATTTAAATAAAAATAACCCTGACCCTAAACCCTAAACCCTAAAACTAACCTTAAACCCTGAACCGTAAACTATAAACCCTAACACTAAACCCTAAAACTTAAAACCCTAAACCCTAAACCCTAAACTCTAAACTCTAAAACCCTAAACCCTAAAAGCTATACCCTAAAACTTGCAACCCTAAACACTAAACCCTAAACCTTAAACTCCAAACCCTAAACCCTAAACTCTAAAAACCTAAAATCATAAACCTAAACTAAATAAAATCAAAAAATAAAATAAAAATAAACCTAAACCTAAATAAAATTAATAATAAAATAAAATAAAACCCTATACTAAACCTATACCTAAAAAAAAATAAATAAAATAAAAAAATAAAACTAAACTAAAATAAAATAATAAAACCTAAACTAAATTAAAACATAAAATAAACTTATAAATAAAAACATAAATAAAATAAAACTAAATGCAAAATAAAAATAAAATAAGCCTAAAATGAAATAAATTAAAAACTAAATAAAAAAAACCTAAAAATAAAACCTAAAAATACATAAAAATTAAAACCTAAACCCTAAATTAAAAAAGAAAACCTAAACCTAAAATAAACCTAAAACTAAACTAAAATAAATAAAACATAAACCTAAAACTTAAATAAACTAAACCTAAACCCTAAACTAATAAATAAAATAAACTAAAATAAACCTAAACCTAAACTAAAAAATAAACCTATAAAAAAAACATAAAATAAAATAAACCTAAACTAAAAAAGAAATAAAAAAACCTAAACCTAAAAAATAAAAAAAATAAAACCTAAACCTAAAAAAATAGAAAAACTAAACTAAAAATAAATAAAATAAAACCTAAATAAAATAAATATAAACTAAAAATAAATAAAATAAACTAAATAAACCTAACTTTTTTTAAAAAAATACCCAAACTAAAACCCAATTAAACCCTATAAACCTAAACAAACAGCTAAAACCTAATCCTAAACCTAAAATAAAACTAACCCTAAACCCTAAACTTAACCCTAACCTAACCCTAAAACCCTAAACCCTAAATAAAACCTAACCAAACCCTAAATAAAACTTAATGCTAAAAACCAACCTAAAGTAACTCTAAACCCTAAAGACTAAACCTAACCTAATAAATCCTAAATCCTAAACTCTAAACCTCAAATCAGAAACCCTAAAGCCTAAACACTAAACCCTAAACCATAAACTTTAAAAACCCTAAACCCTAAACCCTAAACCCTAAATCCTAAACTAACCCTAACCCCTAAACCCTAAACCCTAAACCCTAAACCATAAACTCAAAAAAACTTAATAATAAATAAATAAAATAACCTAAACCTAAATAATATAAAATAAAAATAAAAATAAATAAAAACCTAAACTAAAACCTAAACCTAAGCCTAAAAATAAAATAAATAATAAAAAAAACTAAAATAAAAAAAAGCCTAAATTAAACAAAAAAAATAAAAACCAAATAAAACCTAATAAAATAAAAAATTAAAATAAGAATAAAATTATCCAAAAATAAAATAAAATACAACTATAAAATAAACCCAAAAAAATAAACCTAAAATAAAATGAAAATAAAACCAAACCCTAAACTAAAACCTAAATATAAAATAAAATAAAATAAAAAAATAAAATAAGCCTAAACCTAAACTAAAATAAATAAAACATGAACTTAAACTTAAAAAAAATTAAACCTAAACCCTAAACTAAATCTAATAAAATAAACTCAAAATTATCTTAAACCTAAAATAAAAAATAAAACCAAAAAATAAACATAAAATAAAAACATAAAACCTAAACCTAAACTAAAAAAAAGAACCTTAACTAAAAAAAAAAACATAAAATAAATAAAAAACTAAACAAAAATAAACTTAAATAAAATATAAAATAAACTAAATAAGTTTAAATCTCTATTTAATTTTTTTAAAATAAACTAAACCCTCAACGCTAAATCCTAAACCCTAAACCCTAAACCCTAAAACTAACCTGAAACCCTAAACCCTAAAGCTAAAATCCTAAACCCTAAACCCTAAACACTTAACCCTAAATCCCTAAAACCCTAAAACCTAAACCCTAAACCCAACCCTAAACCTAAACCCTAACCCTAACCCAAAACTAACCTAAACCCTAAACCCTAAAAAAATCCTAAACTATAAAGCCATACACTAACCCTAAACTAAACCCAAATTCTAAACCCTAAACCATAAAACCCTAAACCCTAAACCCTAAACCCTAACATCCTAAAACCTAAACCTTAACTAAATAAAATTTAAAATAAAATAATTTAAAAAAACATAAACCTAAATAAAAAACAAAAAAATAAAAAATAAAATAAAACCTAAACAAACCTTAAAAAAATAAACTAAAATAACATAAATAAAACCAAAAACTAAACTAAATAATAAAATAAACTTAAAATAAAACCAAAATAAAATAAATCAAACAAAATAAACCTAATCCTAAACAAAAAAATTAAACCTAATAATAAACTAAAATAAAACCTAAAACCTAAACATAAAAAAAATAAATAAAAAAGATAAACCTAAACATTAAAAAATAAAATAAAACTCAACTAAAAAAAAAAAAACCTAAACTTAAACCTAAACATAAAATAAACTAAAATAAATAAACTAAATAAAAAAATAAAAAAATAAAGAACTAAAATAAATAAAAAATAAACTAAAAAACCTAAACATCTGGTTTATAATTTTAAAATAAAATATAAACCAAATTTAAAATTAAACCCTAGACCTAAACTTAAAACCCTAAACCCTAAACCCTAAACTATAAAAACCCTAAAACCCTAAACCTAAATCCTAAACACTAAAAAACCCAAAACCTACTAAACCTAAACCCTAAACCTAAACCCTAACCCAAACCTAAAAACCAAAACTAAAAAACCTAACCCTAAACTAAATAAAACCTAAAATAAACCCTAAACCTAAAACCTAAACCCTAAACTAAACTAAAAAAAACCTAAACCCTAAACCCTAAACCCTAAAACTAAACCTAAAACCCTAAACCCTAAAACCCAAACCCTAAACCCTAAACTAAAAAAATAAACCCAAAAGCAAAATAAAAAAACCTAAATAAATTAAACCTAAAATAAAATAAATACCTAAACCTAAATATAAAATAAAATAAAATAAAAAACCTAAACCTAAACTTAAAATAAAATAAAATAAGAAATTAAAATTAAAATTAAAAAATAAAACCTAAAATTAAAAATTAACCTAAAATAAAAAACCTAAATAAGATAAAATAAAAAATAAAATAATTAAAAAATAAGCTAAAATAAATAAAAAATGAAATGAATAAGTTAAATAAATCTAAACCTACCAAATAAAACCCTAAACCTTAAACCCTAAATGTTAAACTAAACCCTAAACTAAACCCTAAACTAAAACCCTAATAACTACTAAACCCTAAACCCTAAACCCTAAACCCTAACCTAAACCCTTAATCCTAAAAACTAAACCTAAACCAAACTAAACCTAAAATCTAAAAAATAAAATTAAAAATAAAATAAATATAAAACTAAACAAATAAAAACATAAATAAACCTAAACCTAAACACTAAAAATAAAATAAAGCTAAGAATAAAACCTAATAAAATAAAATAAACTAAAATAAACCTAAACTACAAAAATAAACCAAAAATAATCCTAAAATAAAAAACCTAATACCTAAACCTAAAATAAACCAAAACCTAAAAAATAAAATAAAAATAAACTTAACCAAAAGATAAACTAAACTAAACCTAAACCTAAAAATTAACTAAATAAAAAACATAAACTAAATAAATAAACCTAAAAAATAAACTCTAAATAAATAAAATAAACCTAAATAAAAAAATAAAATAAAAAAACTAAATAAACCTAAACCTCTAAATTTGAAAACCCTAAACTAATCCTAAACCCTAAACCCTAAACTACTAAAACTTAAATCTAAAATAACTAAAAAACTAAACTAACCCTAAACCTAAACTAAAACCCTAAACCTAAACCTAAACCCTAAACCCTAAATCCTAAAACCTATAACCCTAAACCTTAAACAATAAACACCAAACCCTAAACCCTAAACCCTAAACCCTAAAACCATAAACCCTGAAGCCTAAACCTTAAACCCTAAACCCTAAAATCCTAAAGTCAAAAACCCTAAAAACCCTCAAAAACCCTAAACCCTAAACCTCAACACGCTCCTCTCTGTAATTTTATGGATTTTCTGCGTTTAATGTTTGTTGGCCTCCTCCCCGTGTCATTAAATTGCTTTGTGCATCCCCTGGTAGCTTATGTGATTCTCACCGGATCGATTAATGGCAGAGGCTTCACCCTCCGTGCCGCCAAACTCATCGCTTCTTGATGCGCCGACTAAAACCACTGATCCTAAAGGTACTCTGGATCCGATTGCTACTGTTAATGCGCCTGCTATGAAGTCCTTTAAGGATGCTCTTTCTGGTAAGACTCCTTGTACTAATGCCTCGGTTAATCTAATCTCTACATCCTTTCATGGATTGTCGGCTATCATGTGTTCTGACCAGGATGTGGAGAAATTAGCTCAGCCTTATGAGTTCTCTTTAGTTGGTAAATTCTCTCTAAGGCGCCCTACTCTAGATAACATCCGATCCTTCTTCCATAGCTTAAAGCTTTCGGGAGTTTTCACTATTGGACTACTTGATCCTCGACACATCCTCATTCAATTATCAAATGATTTAGATTACTCTCGTGTCTTTGTTCGTCACTCTTATTATGTGTATAATTGCCAAATGCGTCTCTTGAAATGGTCCCCCCTTTTTGATGTCAAGGAAGAATCCCCTATTGTTCCTCTATGGCTTGCTTTCCCAAACATGAGAATTCACTATGTTACTCATCAAGTATTGTTGCGCTCTATTTGGTAGACCCTTCAAATTGATCAAGCCACTACTAGACTCACCATCTGCATATCTTGGTGGAAATTGACATTACTAAAAAATACCCCAAAGAAGTTTGGATTGGCTCAAAAATTTGGATATAATCAAAAGTTGAATTTGAAAACTTCCGCCTTTTTGTTCCCACTATAAGATCCATGGCCATGATCATACCAATGCTTTATGCTACACCCCAACCTTAAAAAAGAATATTTCAGACACTAGTACCTCTCTGGAAGGGAAAACCACTAAGTTAGCTTATGCCAAAAGCTACTCATAATGTAATACACCCTCCTACACCGCCTTAGTACCTTGATTTTCCAAATGAAAAACATTCGAGCTAGTCTACATACTACTATTGAGGGTGCTGACTAATGCCAACTTACCTAGCACTTCTCATACTTGCAATATATTGGCTTCTCATGATTTGCTTAATTTAAAACTTAATGACAATCGAATGGAAATTTTAACATTGGATCATATGGACCAAAATCCGACTATGCATCATGGTAATGAAAATGTTATTTGCACTACTAATGGTGCAAGAACCTCCCCTCTACTTCTATAGAGTGATACTGTGCTATCCAAATTTCTCATCCTAACTCTGATACTGAAGAAGGAGAAATCACCACTACTAAAATATTGACTGATACTGCTCCTTCTCTAGAAAATAAAAACCAATCTCTTTCTGATGGAGATACTTTGGATTCTGATAGACCTTTCCAAACTATTCTTAAAAAAATCTTACAAAGCCAAAATATCTAATAATAATTTCACTAGAACCACACGCTCTTCCCTTACACCTCATAAATAATTATGTCCCTCTCCTTCATTTCTTCATTTTCCTTTTCTATCTTTGAATTTTATTATGATAAATTTTCTTATTTGAATATCGTTGTGGGACACTCCTCAACCGTGTTAGAGCCGCCTCATAACATCAAACTTCTTGTTATTATTGAGCCTTTCATTAGCTCTTCCAAAATTGCCTTTGTTAGATCGCTTGGATTTCAAAATTTCTTCTTCAATCTTAATAACAAAATTTGGTGTTTTGGGATAATTCTATCACCATTTCCATCATTGATGATCTTGATCAATTGGTTAATGTCAAAATCTCTTAGGTGATTTTTTGGCTTTTGGTTCATTTATCTATGCTTCTTATAATAGAGCCGTAGGAACATCCTTTGGAATCATTTAAGAACCTTTGCCTCCTCGCTTACTTGGTTGGGGTGATTTCAACACTATCATTGCTTCTTGAAAGGAGGGAGGATGTTCTCCTAACCTTCATTCCATGGAAGACTTCTCTAATATGATCCTTGATTGCAATCGATTGACATTAGTTTTTTGTGGCATTACACGGCAAAACTCTAGACTTTGGAAGCGTCAGACAGGCCCTCTTTAATCTTTGGATTAATCAATGGCCTCTCACCTCTTGAACATTTGAGCAGACTCTCCAATCATGCCCCTCTTTTGATCTCTATCAAAACTCCCCACTAACCCTCCTATTTCATCATCTTTCTATTTCCAAAATATGTGGACCCAACATGGTGATTTCACTAATTTTGTTTCCACTAACTGGATGGCTCCCGTTCATCCGGATAATTCAGTTAAAGGCATGGTTCGGCTTTGGCTTAAGCTCAAGAGGCTTAAACGAAACCTCAATTGGTGGAACAAGCATATTTTTAGAAACCTCTTTACCAATCTTAAAGCTATGGAACAAGTGGTTTGTTCACTTGAAGAGGCTTATCTTAACCAAGCTTGAAGAGTTGAGCACCCAAAGATAATCGATTAACTACCAAAATATGGAGGAAACCTTACGCCAAAAGCCGCTAGCAAACATATTTTGAGGTGACCAAACACTAGGTATTTCCATGCTATTTATAATAAATGAAAAGCTCTAAACTCGATTAAGAAAATTAAGAATCCTAATGGTGATAACTGAACAATGAATGAAATCAAGGATTCTATCATACATCACTTTCAAAATTTATTAAATTCTAATTCGTTAGAAACCCCTCCAACACCCATCTTATCTCTTCTATGATTACCAATGAGGATAACCATTTGCTCACTATGCATCCCTCAAGAAAGTAGTACTCTCAATAGCATGAACAATGACTCGTTCTGGTCCCCGATGGCTTACTCATTTCTTTCAACATTGTTGGCCTTTTATTAAATCTGATCTTGTTAATATTGATTTCTTTGATGGTGGTTCTATATATTTTCAAGTACTTCTATTGTCCTTATTCCTAAAACCATCAATTCAATCTGACTTTAGACCTATTTTGTACCTTTTCCAAAACTCATTGCTAAACTAATTAATAATAGAATTAGTCCCCTGCTTCATAAAATCATCTCCCCTAACCAAACTGGTTTTGTTAAAAATAGAGCCATATTTGATAATATTCTCCTCGCTCAAGAATTGGTTCATGACATTGATATTTCTTCCAGAGGAGGTAATATTCTCTTCAAACTGACATCTCTAAAGCCTTTGACAACCTCTCATGGGATTTCCTTTTCCAAATCTTGCATTTGTTTGGTTTCTCTGATCATTTTATCCGATTATCAAAAGTTGTATCACTAACATCCGGTTCTCATCATCTTAAATGGTGAGTCCCTTGGTTTCTTTTCAGCCATGGTTTGCAAGGTGACCCCTTTCTCCTTCTCTTTTATCATTGCTATTGAATATCTTTCGAGAAGCCTCAATGACCTTTTCATCAAAACCTAACATGGCTTTTAAAACTCATGGTGGTTTCCTGCTTTCATCTTAGCTTTGCGATGATTTTATAATCTTCAATGCCTCCTTCAACATGTCAAAATATTAAGAATCTCTTAAATGATTTTGGAAAAGTTAGTGGTCTCTTCCTTAATGATAAAAAATGTTGTTTTATTCCCTCAAGAAGATCCCTAATAGATTGAATCAAATCTCTAGAATTACTAATTTTAAGCAAAGTCAATTTCCCATTAACCTATGCTCCACTTTTTAAAGGCCTAAAAGATCTCACCTTTTGATGATCTTATTCAAAAAATTTCTACTAAAATTTTGGTTTGGGAATTCCATTTACTCTCTTTGGTGGTAGGCTAACCTTGATCAAGAGCACTCTTAATTCCATGTCTTTATATCTCATCCAAACCATTGTGACCATCTCTAGCATCAAATTGAGCCTCCTAAATAAATTTTTCTGGGGCTCCAATACCTCTTCAAAAAAAAATGCACTGGACCTCTTGGTTTAAAAGTTGTGGCACTTTTGACGAAGGTGGTCTTGGTTGTAAATCCATAAAAGAAGCTATCAATGCCTTCTCCTATAAACTTTGGTGGAATTTTAGGAGTAATCACGCCTGGCTAATTTCATGATTAAATATTGTCGGTAAGCACCCCTCATCTCCCTTTAAACCGGTGACTCTGTGGAAAAGACTTTGTTCTCACAAATGGGATCAATCCCTAATTTTTTGGGGCATCAACTCGTACCTCTTTCTTCCGGCAAGATAACTGAGTGGTTGTGGTTCCATGGATGACTTACTCTACACTCATTCCACTTCGCCATTAGAGTAAACTTTTTGGCATAACAATAAGTGGAACAATAATAAGTTTATGATTTTATCCCTTGTACTTTCTAATATGGTTACTTCTATTCCAATCATCCTCAAACTCAAGATCATATTCTCTTTAAGCTCTCTCACAATGGTGATTTCAACCTCAAAATGTGTGGCTCCACATTAAAGATAAGATTCCTCTTATGTATTCTCCAAACTTTGGAATAACAATATCCCTACTTCCTATTCTGCTCTTACTTGGCATATTTTGAAAAAATTTTATCCCCTGTTGATTCCTTATGGGGTAAAGGATTCCATTTACCCTCCAAATGTCAATGTTGTATATTGAGAATGTTAATCATGTTTTTGTTAATGGGGCCATAGCTTCTAACCTTTGGATTTGGTATGATGATTTTTAACATTGTCATTTTCAATGGCTCTCTTATTCTATATCAACTTCTTGAATTCTATTTTGATAACACTACTAAAGGTCACATTAAAATATCATTGCTATCACTCTTATCTCGGTTCATATGGATGGATGTAATGATTCAAAACATCGAGGGATCCCTATGAACGTGAGGATTATTGCTAGAACTAAAAGCAAAATTGACTTGTTTAAAGCCAATCTCATTCATTACTTCAAAGGCTATAAATTTGTGGCCAATAAACCGCATACGGATCAACCTTATCGTAAATGACAAGATTGTCTATTGGAAAAAACCTCCTGACCATATCATTAAAATCAATACAGATGGCTCGGTCTCATAATCTGGTTGTGGTGGCATTGTGAACTGGTCTAGTCCTATGTGCTTTTGCTTATCCCCTTATTTCCTGCACTGTCCCATTTTCTGAGCTTATGGCAGTCTTCAAAGTTCTTGAGATTTGCATCCAAAATGGTCGGCTCAATATTTGGATTGAGGTGGATGTCTACGATTGATCTTTTGACTTCCACTAAGATGAGCGTAAAATTATCTCCTCAAGCAGAGCTCTTCTTTCCCAACTAAATTTTAACATCACTCATGTTTCGGAAGGAAATGCTTTGCCGACTACCTTGCCAATCGCTAGATCCATGGTATGGCATCATTTTCTTTGATCAACTCACCTTACCCAAACACTTGCGTGGTTAACTTGGACAATTCATTTCCTTATCTCGAACCTAATCCAACATTTTATTTTTTTCCGATCCAGTATGCTTCTTTCTTTCATGGGATTTCTATTACTTTTATGGCTTTTGTGGATGCTTCAAACGGATATTACTTATTGTCTTGATAATTGTGTAATGATTTGAGTTTTAACAACTCCTTCATTAGAGGCTCACTACTTTTGGCATTTACACATTGACCGCTATTGAGCTATATGTATATTCAGTGGAATTATGTTAAGCTATGTGACACCGCTATTGGTTTTATAACCAATCCTATTTGGGATTTAATTATTGTCTCGATTTCTAATCCTAGGGGCTTATTTGGATGATATTTATTTTAATGGGCTTACCTAATGCTATTAATTTCAACCCTTTTTAAAAAGATATTACCGCTTGGAGCATCTTAGTTCTCTATGTTTTTGTATGCATATTAGTATTGTTTACTATTGGTAATAATTATCTTGATTTTTTAGTTATTGGATCCTAACTAAAATGACCGCTGGTTTGACATGTCATTGTCTCCCATACTCTGATTCTAGCTTGGATCTACATTTTTCTTTTACCGGGATTTATCTTTTACTTTACTTTTGTGCATGAAGAGTCTATTTGGCCTTTTTTTAATTATCTTATGTTGTTTATACTGAACTGACCCCATACAACATGCTCTTTTAGAATCCATTTCCTATTTCATGGTCCTTTGGTGGGATTTCTGTGCTTCCTTTCTCCCACCGCTATGGATGTTCTTGTGTCACAGTGTCACGACCTCCTTACCCTTAATGACTCTCATGTGTAACTTTGATATTACTTGGTTATCCTTATGTAACTCTTATTTGCACTATTTATTTTCTGCCGATGGAGTTCCTTCAAATTATTATCGCTTTATTCAAGAGAACCTTCTGTGATGCTTCAGATTGGGATTTGGTCTTCTCTTCCCCTAGAATGGGCTTTCATGTTGGCCTTTCTTTGGTTTTACTGTTTACCCTCTTTCTCTTTGTCTCGCTAACTGTGGATGCTATCTTCCCAAGTTTTTTATCCTTTAATTGGATTAATGTGACTAATCATCCTCGCTAATGCTTTAAATATCTCTTACCGCTTGGTTGTTATCGACTGGACTAATACTCTATGTTCTGGTTTTGGTTTGTTTTGTTTAGAAAATGTTGATGATTGCTTGGTGGATTTTGTTTTGAACCCCTATTTATTTTTTTTACTATAATCCACCGATCTATCTTTTCTGCTAATGTTCTCCTATCTTCTTCGCTAAACTAACAATTGCATTGTTTATCCCGGATGTGGTGTCAAGCTTGGTTTTGTTGTCTTGATTATTTCTTATCTTGGAGTTGTGTTGTCTTGGTTTTTCAGGACTCCTATGTTGGCTCCATCGTTGGATAGGATTTCTAGGTCCCATGCTCGTTATTTCTGCAATTCCGAGGTTTCTTGGTGTTTGTCTGATCGGATTCAAGATACTTATTCCTATGTTATATCTACTTATTAACTATGGTGTCCTAATTGAGAGGCTGGATGTTTTGTCCTATTTGCTATCCCGTGGTTTTTTACTTACCTTATCTTGTTTTGGATTCTAATGATGCTTTTCACCAATAATTTTTTGATCCTTTTGTCGGTGGGTTCCAATGTGGCAATAACCACTCTGTGGGATTGGCTTATTTGCTCAACACCCATTAGTTATTCCTATGTTTATCCGATATGATTGGGTCTAAGCTCATGCTCATCCGATTATATGTTTCGCTTTGTTTTGTCATTGATGTCGTGGCTTTTCCTAATTATGGTACTATGTTTTCCTGTCGTTTGGCTATGCTCGCTATTGCCTTGGTATTTAAAGATTTTTTTCATCCCTGACATGTCAAGCTCTTTGTTTGGCCATTGTTGTCTGGGTGGTTTTAATTATGGTACTATGTTCCCTTCCTATCTTGGGGTCGTTGGCTATCTTGCTTTTTTTTTGTCTTGGTTATTTGTGCCTTGTTTTTCTGATTCTAATGGGATCCTAATATCCCTGTCAACTATTTTGTTGTTGGGTCCTGACTGCTTTTAGCTTATTTTCCGATGGTATTTATTACCCTGTTGTTATATTCAACTGTTTTGTGCTCTATCTCTGTCTTGGTTATCTACTATCTGTTTTTTTTCGATTGTTTTAATTGGGATCGTCCCGGAATTCTGCGTCCTTTCATGTCTTTCGCCGCCTGGTCGCCTTTTACTCTGGTTATCTTGTTGTTTTTCCGATTCTAGGATCATATCTGACCCCTCTCACGAGGTTCTTTTGAATATAATTTTATTAAGGGTGGTATTATGAACCTGCTTTTCTTTTCCTCTTCTTCATGATGATGGCTTATTGCTTTTCTTTATTTCGATTTTGCTCCTTCCCTTACAATTGTTTTTTGCCAACTATTGATATGGATACTAATAAGGGGCTGTACAATCATTCATTATTTGATTGCTTTTTTGGACTTTACATCTACTAAGATTCTCGCCCGGATTTATATATCTTATAGATGGTGTCATTTAAAGACTCATTGACTATATTGATAACTTCTTCGCCGCTTTCCTGGATGGTTTATCTAATTTCTCATATGCATAAATATGATTTTGTTTAGGTTTAGGTGTAATAAAGCTCACAAGATTATCAACAACTGGTGCTACCTTCTCACAGTTTGTTGGCTATGATGGTCGTGATGATCTCACTCCTTTTGGTTTTAGTAGCTCATGTGATGTAACCCTTCAAAGTTTGATGCTCATGCACTGCTTCATCATGGTGTGATTGAGCCCGAGCCTTCTCTATCACATTTCCTCATTAAGATACTTATATTATATTGTTTCCTTCATCTTTTGTCTTTTTTAACCTTAATTTCTAATCTCTCTCATTATAACTCAGGTGTTTCTCTCTTATTTGCATCATTACCATATTCACATCCTCCGTGAGAATGTTTTAATCTTTTATGTTAATCATCTTGTATCTTTTGATTGTTTTAATGCTTTTTTGCTTTTGGATGTACTTAGATAGGGGATTTACCCTTAGTCGATTGTAGCTCTTGAAAGTAATTTGAGTTTATCCCTTTTGACCTTATAATCCTCATTTTGTAAAAATCCCTACATGGGGTTTCCACAAAAAACCCAAAACCCAAAACCCCAAACCCAAACCCTAAACACTAAAACCTACAACCTTAAATCCTAATCCTAATCCATAAAAACTTAAAAACTTATACTTAAACTAAATAAAACCTAAAAAAAACCTAAACCTAAATAAAATAAAATAAATTGAAATAAAAACCTAAACCTAAACCTAAAAATTAAAACAAATAAAAAATTAAAATAAACTCAGAATAAATAAATAAAAACCTATCCTAAACAAAATAATAAAATAAACCAATGAATAAAAAAAATAAATAAAATAAAATATAAATAATACATAAATAAAAAAATAAAATTAACTAAAATAAATAAACTAAATAAACCTAACCCTACCCGTTTACTTAATTTAACAAAAAAAAAACCCTAAACCCTATGCTAACACTAAACCCAAACCCTAAGCCCTAAACCCTAACCCAAAACCCTAAACCCTAAAAATAAAACCCTAAAACCCTAAAACCTTAAAACCTTAAACCCTAAACACTAAATAATAA